>WEZZ01031283.1:2560-33555 GCA_013400585.1 Chloropsis cyanopogon
CCATCTGGACTTCCAGCTTCTCCTGATATCAAACTGGCTTCTCCACACTCCTTAAAATGTAATGTCAGCATGAAAAAATATTTCACAGGACAAGCTGTACTCTATTATGATGAAAACTTTTGCTTTCAACTACACTACCACAGTGAAAATATGCAATTAGTAACACATCCTGTAGATACCATTAGGACGTGTGGTAGTGAAAAGAAAATTCAATTTGAGAGAGTAGCCCACAGCAATGAAGACTGCAGGAAGAACATTGTACCTTCACCTCAGCAACCTATAAGGTCACTGGACAGGCTTTTGCCGTAAGAAGTGTGGTGAAAAAAAATGGGCCTACTGCTCCAGCAGACACACTATTCCCCAGTGAGAGTTGGTTTCACTAGTTCTGCTCTGCAAGCATGCTGATTATCCCACATGAAGGACAGTTACCACAGGGATATACCAGAAACCCCCATCAACAGAGTCAAGTCTTAACCCTGCTTCAGCCTCAAAACTGGAATGGAAACCCAGGAACCTAACTTGCCTGAGGAGCAGAGCTTATTCCTTATATAAAAAAGGTTTCCTGTAACCCATGTAAAATCCTCAGCTGTGTTTGGGAATCACACAAAAACAATATTGAAAGCTCTCAAAATGTAATTCTCATTCCACACCTGAGACACCTGAGACACTAAACCTCCTAGATTTTCCAGAGACACCAGCATCACACCAAGCACCGCCCAGGAGACACCGTTCCTTCCAAGCAGAACATCCATGAAGGAAAAGCCATTTCCATTCGCACATAAGCTGCCACTGATCCTGGTGCATAGACATCATTGGAAATGTTTCTGCAGGATTTTGTAACGACAAAGCCCTATGTAATTTTCCCTAGTTGTAATCTTCTGCATTATACAAGGGGTCTTCAAACTGGCCTTTTCTCCTGTACTGTAAGGGTGCTGTCATGAGCTGCTTAGGTGATCAAACAAGCAGTAAAGACTACAAGCAGACAGACCACAGCATGAACAAGCAATGCCCACTTCACAACACAGAAGCAAAGCACTCACTTATCCCTAGTAAATTGCTTTAGACTTACAGAATGTTTCCTGAAAATTTTTAACATTAAAACACAATAGATCAGTTTTATTCTCCCCATTATACAGACAGACAGAGATTGAAGGAAAACATTTCAGGTCCATCAGTTCCTGTGGTAATTGACACCACTAAAATTTAAGGCCACCATGTGCAACCCATGGTAACTGACATTCAATGCTGCTCCCCATGTTGCTCATGAGATGGGCAGAGGGGCTGCTTTTGCCTGACACAAGCACCATATTTCCACACTCTAATCCTAAATGCCAAAGAAACCAAACCTGCAGAGGGAAGAAGCTGCAAGCCAGCAGGGGCCATGCTTGTTTCAATTCTTGCTTTGCTCTAGGAAACACAAGACACTTTGACCAGAAGAATGGTGGGATCCTGTGGAATCACTCATCTTGCCTTTTTTTCCCAGTCCCTCAGCTCCACAAGGCTTAGGGCTATTTCATCAGAGACAGATTTGACCTGTCACTCACAGGGTTCAGGAAACCAGGAAGTAGTAATTTGTAATGAACTAATCTCCATGAGTTTTATCTGCCTGTCTTTGGACATCCAAATAGCCCATTGCTCTCCCTTTTTTATTTCCATTTTCCTTCTGCTGCCATAGGGATGGTCTCAGGTTGCATTCCAGCAACAGTTGTGTGTTACGCCTCACTACTCCAAACTATCCCAGGACACAACTGAGAGAGAGGCTCCTTTAATTTACGTGTCAATGGAGGTCCTTGTGAATGTCCTACATGACAGATTGACATCACACTGAAATTAGAAAACCTGCCAGCAAAACTTAACACAAGAAAATAGTGAAAGGAGAGGAAAAAGTTTTGGGTTAGGCTATTTTTGTTTTGTGATTTGGCATTTTTTTTAACAGACATTTAATACACCTTATCAACCAACCATGCACAGAGGATATTCCCCTACTCCACACAGTGGCTGCAGACACATTTAGGAGAGGACCTTCATATGCTCATTCAAACCATCCAATTCTCTGCAAATGAACCATGGTCCCCCCCTTTTTAAATCAGATCTCTTCCAAATAAGGCAAAAAACCCCTCCAAAATCGATGTATCTACACCAGCAAGTTGTATTATGTCAATTAGTACAAGGTACCATACCTAGTACCAGGCAGTGACTTAAGATAACTTGGTTTTACTCTCGGCTCAGCTGAAAACTCAATGTCAAGTTATTTAATCTACCAGATCTCCTGTTTCTGTATACAAGAAGTGGGGCTTTTACGATCCTACTTCCACATGAATTTATTAAGGATAAAAATCCATCAATAACTACTCATTCTCTTATAAAAGCCTGTATTGCTACTGTAGCTAAGCACCCGCATGGACACCTGGACAGACAAGGACTTGTGCAACATCTTCATGGGAAAGCAACAACTTTTTAATGCATCAGAAGGGGCTGTTTCAGGGCTGTGAAATTCCACCCAGAAACAAGACGTTGGCTAAGCTGAACAACTAGTGAGACAAGGAAAATAATGTTGCTGTTTGTTAGGAAGTTAACTCAAATTTCAGATGATCTCACTAGCTCAGGACAATACTGAGGGACAGAAAACAGCTGGGAAGTCTCCTCTGTTTTTAGAAAATGGATTACCTGTAGAGTTGCAGTAGGGTTTCACTAGGGCAACTACAAAATACAGGCTTTTCTCCCCTGCAACACTCGATGTCATCCCACACAAAATGGAGTCCCTTAGATTTTACTAATGCCTTGCTCATACAACAGCAGTGGGGCACCACACCCCCCAGGCTTGGGAGACATCACCTGACAAATGCTGAGAATAACTGGTAAGCCTCAGTTCCAGTGACTTGTGGCCACGCCACTGATCCCCTGAGACCATCTGACCACCTGTTGGACCAGCCGGTCCAGCAGACAGGTCAAAGGACCAAGAGCAAGAAACCCCACATTCTCTTTGCCCAGCTTCAGTAACCAGGACCTTCCTGCTCACACAACAGCTCTTTATTAAAGCCACGAGTGGGCAGTTTTCTGTAATGAGGGCCATTTCAAAGAGGATATGCTAACCAGAAACAAGACACTCTTGTTTCAGAGAAAGAATTTCTGCACATTTAATTAATCAGAAATGACTACTGTGCTTACATGCTACCTTAATCTGCATTCACTTCAAGCATAAACAAGACCCAGCTTTCCAAATTAGCACAGGCAAGCATGGCAGCCATCTCTGGACATCAGTTTCTTGAAAATACTTGCCCAGCTCACCACAAGGATATTATGAGTCTAAACTAGTCTGGAATATGCACCTAGATCTTTTGATAAAAGCTGCTTCAGAAGTTATATTAAAAATACTAACCAGCAACTTTAATAATCATCCAGACCAACTCAAATCTTCCTAAAGAATCTTCCTTTCCACTGTGAATTTTAACTATGTATATTTCTTGCTTATTCTTTTACTTAGTAATTTTCAAAACCAAAGAAATTAGAGACTACCATGATGTTCTTAGTTTTTACGTATACAGCACCACACACAGCGTGTACCATAGCACACTTAAATGCATTAACAACATCAAAATCTCCGACACCCACCCATAATAAATGACCAACAACGTAAGTTCTGCAACAGCTAGGAGTACCAACAACATGAATTATAGCAATCATGGCTACAGGTATTTTTTTTTTTTGTATGTAATTCAAATTACTTCGATTTATATACACACTTATCTTAATTTTATTAAAAAAAAGAAAAAAGAAGTCAAAGAAAATAATGTCATGTTTGTGCAAGACCTCTATTTTCTTGCCAGCACAATTTCCATTCTTATCAGCTGTCAAGTGGATTAACAGTTACTGTATACTCACTTTTCTTACCACTGCTGTCTGAGGGCCATGCCTGTTGTAAATAACCACCAGCCAGAGCCCTTGTATTTTATCTTTAATCATGTATATTACCATTTTTATAAAATATTATTTGCTTAAACACTGAAATATTTCAAGTTTGTTCCCTTCTGTGAGAAGGCAAATTAAGTGAACGCTTGGTGGAGGAAAGGGACCTTTAATAAACATCTGATTTGCTGCTGGATGGTGTTTCAGATTATATTTTAAACACATCATGTTTTGTTGACACCTCCCTGCACACTTGCTGGTATAAAGCCCAGCAAGAATGTGACTATGGCAACCGCAATAGGATATTTATATATCTATGCATATGCGTGCATGTGTGTGCTCACATAAACACACACACGCACACAACCCTGAACTGATTTAATTGACCATCAGCAAGATTTTCTCAGCTCTCATTTTCACAGGAACAGGTAACCATGTCTAAACAAATGGGCTGAGGAGGCAGCATTAACTTTTATATGATGAAAATCTTCCAAGAGAAAAGCCTGTAAACCTACCAACATTTACAGAGTGTACACAAACACATGCTCACTTCAGAATGCTTTAGCTATAAAGCAAAAAGAAACCAAAACGTCTGCAGGCAGAAATTCAGTGACACCATCAAAATAAAAGGCATTTCATTTCCAGGATTTTTTTTACAGGGCTTTTTACCCTCAGAACTAGATCCTCACTGGAGCATGCATGCTATTTTACAAGATATCCAGACCCTCCTCTTCTTCACCAACAGTCCCATTCCTCCTCCTCTCTGAATACAGAACACGCAGAAGTTCCTTTGGTCTGCAAATTAAATAGCTACACACTGTGATCAAATTGTTATTTCTGGTATTAATTTGTCTCCTGACAGATCCTGATAGGTGATGCAGGAAATTCGAGGTAACAAAGGCTTCTGTTTGCAGCAATAAAGGACTCTCAGCTAGGGGGGAATAAAGGGATCAGAATAAAAGGCGAATATATGGAGCCTACATACACTACAGAATATCTGTGTTGAGTCCAGCAAGCAAAAAGTCTAGCAGATTCAAAGCAGCATTAAGAAGTGTTAATCCTTTTACCTCTGAGCTATTCATGAGCAATATGCAAAGCTGTTCTTATGGCGTCGCGTTTGCAATGCTCCAGTTATGCTTGCATCAGCATTTCCATTGTGAACCCTGCTTTCAGAGATCTTTTACTCTGCCAAGTTTTAGTCTGGAACAATTTTACTACAAGCCTGTGAGATTTTAGTCCAGGATTAGGATTTAAGTCTGGTGAAGAAACGTTTGGACAAAATCTGCTTGGCTGTTTTATTTATTAGAGTGCAAAGTTAATCCTTCCAAGTTATTAGACCGGAAAAAAACCTCAAAACTATTTTTTTTCCAGCTTAGAAAAAGAAAAGAGAATATTTACTCGCCCCAAGAATTCCTTGTCCCCAAATCTCTACAATCACATAACAGATGAAGGTTACAGATCACAAAACTAATGTACAGTTGAAACATGCCTTCCTTTGTCAGGTGTTTTCTTTCCTTCACTGATGCAACATGGCGGCCGGGAATATGAGGAAGGAAGAAGTATCTCACTGTGGGCTGCAGGTTCAAGAGGGACACAAACTACACATTAACAAGCGTAAGAAAAACATATAACATTTCAAACTCCAGAAATCGTGCCACTTTCCTAAGCAATTTAAATCACAAACTTTTAATATCATTACATAATTTACCAGGTAGATGATGTTCATTCACAGTGTTAGTGGGCACATGGATATAGGCAACTGGCTATGCTAAAAAGATTGACACAAAAATCAACATAACATGTATTTTAAGAGAGATGAGCCATCTAGACCAGACTATGTTTGTAGTGTCCTTACCATTTTCCTCAAGCTCAGCTCTCAAACCCTGGGACTTGCTGACGTGGCTCAGAGTCACCCATCTTTCAAGCGTCATGTTCCATAACAGGCACGTCAGCCACACACCAGCATGCGTGTAACCCCCAGGAACACAAAGCCACCACGTTTTTGCAGGCCCTCAGCAGCGTGCAGGGCCAGGACCACACTGCCCACACTGCCCCCCACGCCATGTGCTTCAGCATCTGCTCCACCAGCACAACCACACAGCCCAGCCAGCTGAAGCTCGGGCTTCTGCAAAACTTGACAACACGTACTGATGACTGCAGGAAAGCCCTTCCTCCATGCAGCTAAACAACAGCTGTAGTCCAGGGGAAAGCCCTGATTAATTAAAACCAAGGTAACATTTCCAAATACTGTCCTTCTGTGAACTTTTCCAGATAGCACCCACCCCACAGCCCCCCAGTTAACATAATGGAATCAACACTTGGAGCTTCTCTCTGAAAAGCCTAAGTGGTATGGTCCTGCATAGATTATATGCATCTTCATTCAAGCAGAGAGCTAAATGTTTGCAGACAATGTAGCTTGCTTCCATATCAAAATCTCCCTTACAAACGAGGCTTCACAGCAAGACTTTCTGCCATGCCTAAACCACCTCTCCCACTCGAGCTGTATGACTGTGCAAGCTGCCTATTGTAAACTGGATAAATCCTTTCAAGACAGAAATCCTTGCCATGACTGCTGAAATGCACAGATTATCTAAAAGTAAAGAATGGAGAACACATTTATAAATGATAAAACATAAAACATAATCCTAATTTCAGGTATCTCACCGGATCTGTTCTTCACCTTTTGACCAGACTTTGTATATCAAACACCTACTAAAAAATTACCACTCAATATTTATATTCACTTTAACAATATAGATAGATGTTTGGGTTTTTGAAAAAGTAACAGAGTTAATTTCCTTCCCACAATTTACAAAAGCAGTTTGTATTTTTGTCTGCTTTTGTGTTTTCCAGCAATTTTCTAGAGAAATGCAGTTTCTTATTGATCACTTGATACCAGTGAACATTAATTTGCTTCTAAAACTATGCTCCAAATTTCAAAAGAGTAGCTATATGGTAAAGTATCCACATAAATTGTATTGCCTGCTTGAGTGTGTGTACATGTACGTGTGTATGTCCACACACGTTTCAATTTTAGTTCTACATCTGACACCAAGCATTATTTGCCTTTCTTACTTATTGATCTTTTTTCTTTCAACTTTTCTCAGTTGAATTTGGATAGAAACTGAGCTCAAAAGCATGCAGCGACCTTAAAAGACTTAAGTGTTTCAAAAGGTTCACATGAAACAGACAAGGTTTATCTGTACATATTATTCTGTAGTTTAAATCTGATAGATTTAGCACAGATCTATCTACCACACATGAAAACAGACTTTTCATCTTTCAAAAAGATGCTATTCATATACAATAAAAAATGAACTTTCCATCTTGTACAAGACAAATAAATCTTTCATTGCTTAACTGTGTATGAATGAGGCCACAAATGGAATTCACTATGTAAACCAGGGCAATACTGTTTTGTCTGCAGATATAAAGTGATCTGCAGCTGATTTAACATTTCTACTAACTCCAAATCCAGGTGGTATACAAGCACCTTCTTAAGTTCAGCGATTTGGTCTTTTTTTTTAAGTGCTGGAAGCAAAGATACAGTGCTTGGAAAAAATAATTTATGTTTACAGGCCTTAATGCAAGGCACAATTTTCCACACAAAATTAGTCTGAGGTCCATTGCATTTAACTGTAAATTTCCTTTTTTCTCTCTTGTTGAACAAAAATTAATGATTTTGATTTCTTCTTAAAAGAGGGAAGCTCAGGTTCCAAGCTGCCCCTGGGCACAGCAGGTCAGCGCCACTGCACTTTGTGCATCCTCAGGTAGCAGAAGCAACACAGCTTCTATTTATCACAGCTCTTTCTTTTGCCACTTCTGTATTTTCATGACTGCATAGTGTTTTTTTCTTAAAAGGAAAACCAACCACCAAAAGAGGTTAACTGTGAACAGCAGAAGGCTCCTGGTCATTTTTAGTGCATAAGGTCAGCCAGAAAATGCCTGGGGGCTGCATGTTGGCCCAAAGAAACCAGAAGATTTTAACCCTAGGCTACCAAGTTCCTTTTTATACACACACATACACAAAAACCCTACAAACCAAGAATATTTTGAACCTGTATGTTTACTGTCATGCAGAAGTGGGTATCACCATATAAATTACTCCTTAAAATAGGTAGGGACAAAGAGAGAGAATCTCCTCCCCAAAACATAGCTCCAAAGCAGCACGACTGCAACTACCAAGCCCATGATGTGGTTTGAAAAATGGCTGAAGGACTAAAATAGTTAGCTATGCTACACGCCAACAAATATGTTCAGTACATGGCCACAGGGATTAGAATTTTGTCTGGCTGTATTAAGTATCTTATTTAATATAAAGACGGGAATAAACCTTGCAATTACATTTTCTGGGAGAGTCTACAAAATAGAAAGCTACCATCAGAGACTATGAGACTATATATTAAGGCAGGAAAGAAAAAAAATATCATCAGTTTCAACCATAAAAACACAAGCAGAAAAAAAAATAAGCCAACGCATGTATTCAATAAAAGGTAGTAACCCAGAAAGCAGCAGAACTGAGAGAGTTGATACAAATGAGAATTGCAATGAAATATATTATGACTAAGCAAGACTACAGCACTTAGCTATCAAAAGAAATCTGAGCTACAAAAGACAAGGTGAAGCAGTTCTACCCAACTACAAAGGAATAAAAACTGTAGACACAGAAGGTGGTTAGTTTAAGGAAAGAATGCAAGAGAGAAAGCAAGGCATGAACAGCAGGGAGAAGAAAAGAGCAAGAGCACCAATGTTTGTCACAGGCTTCTGACCTGGGGGATGGGAGATGACAAAACATTCCTGGCCCAAACAACAGAACACCCACAGCACAACCACTCACTCAGAAGGGCTTCCAGTAGATTGGCTCCTTTTTGCTTAACACACATACACACAAATTAGGCAGCAACAGTCCACAAAGCACAGCAGACCTATGAGAGAGCTCCTAAGAAGGGAAACTGTCCTGAACCAGCTCCCTGCCAACCACAGCAAGTTATGGTGACGCAAGAAAATACAAGTTTTAGGGGTAAATAATTACACAGATTTGGCACATAGGTGAACTGGGATCTACCATTTAAGGTGTTCACACCTAGAGTTTAGAGTCCTACAGTTTCATTTGAGGAACAAAAGCCAAGTGGCATTAAAGGTAGAATAAGGTCTGGTTGAAGAAAGGATTAAGAGTGTGAGGATGGAAGAAAGAATTTAGAAACCACATTCTAAATTCTAATATAACCTTGTGATATCTACAAAATAATCTGGAAGTACAGGAAGTCCAGTCCTTCTCAAAGGCAAGGATACAAGAACCAAAGTGTGATCAATGTGGGTTCCATCCCACAGGTAGAGACACTACCAGATTTGTGTCTCAGTAAGAGAGGGGGAGGACATCCTAACAAGAATTAGAAAGCCAGTTACTGCCTGCAGGGAAAGATAAGCACAGCATAAAAGTCAAAAGAAGCTAATGCTTTGTGGCCATTACAAGGATAGTCTGGGCCATTAATAAATGATGAAGGAGGAGGTATTAAAACCCAAGTAGCTGGCCACACTGACCACCTTTTAAAATCTAAAAGGGAAAATAAAGGAAAGGCTAAACAATTAGAATGCAATTATGAACTTATAAAACATTTATATAGATATACCCACACAGAGATACTTAGCTGTGACAAGTATGAACAGTACCACAAAAACTCAAAATTTTAGACACCTTCAGTGAGAAACATACAAAACAAACCAGAGAAATCGAAATTATGACTGACAGCTCTTCTCAGCAAGCACTCCTGGCAATACCCACTAGTGCAATTCCATGCTTTTATCTGTATTACCTCAGTAAAGTACCAACTGATAGCCATTACAAATGGGCATTAATAATTACAAATAAACGCCTTAGGAAATGTAGACATACATATGAGAGCCACTCCTTGGAATAAATGATACTATGGAGTTGAGTCACTGAAGACAAATTAGCAAAGAAGCTTAGTAGATATGAACACTAATTCCTTTATGGAATACCTACAGATTAAAAACATATTTAGACCTCAACTTCACAGAAGAAAAACACAAGGAAATTATCATATAAGGAAGCAAATTCTACTTGTCCAAAAATAATAGTTTTATTAAGATAGGAGAAACCAAGCCCCTGAGACTCCTCAAAGATTATTATTTTCTCTCAACCAAAATGAGAAATGGGGCTTAAAGAATATGTGCAAAATCTGACGCAGCCCATCACTTTTGTAGAGAATTGTAGTTCATAGCAAGCACAGAGTGGAAAAAATATGCTTAGATGTCAGTAAGCCACTTGACTGTATCATATTATACAGTTTCAAAATTATTTAAGAAACCAGTTTTGATGTGGACAGAACATTGTACCAAAAAAATAAACTTCAAAAGAAAATGAAAATCATATACCGAAACTTTGAACGCATCTCTCAAGGATGCAAGGAATTTTCTAACACATTCTCCTAAAAATCCTAGTTAATCATGCAGAACAGGAGTAAAAAGTGTGTTCTTGAAATATGTGGATGATACTAAATTTAGGAGCTGCAAGCCCCAGCGAGGACAGAGAAAGTTGAGAAGCAGGCAATTAAAAATAAGGTTCTCCTTGGGAAAGTGCAGTGAAGACATCCAACAGGAAAATAATCTGAAAGAAATATTCAGTGGGAGTGACAAACTGAGGAGCCAAGAAATTCTTACAAGGTTTGCAGTGTGATCTGGTAGCAAGAAAGATTAATGAAACCTTGGCTGCACATGCAAAAAAAAAAAGCCACATCAAGCAAGAGGGATGCAATAGCTAAATATGCCCACTTTGGGTAGCAAGCAATATAATCAGACAAGTCTGCAGTAATAAAATGAATGCAAATACCACTGGGATAAGACAAGCCTTATTTAGACTAGTATGTGGTAGTACAAGGACATGTTTAAAAAGGAAAACAGGGGTTAGTGTCTGAAAGCTTTCTTCTAACAGCCTTTCTAAAGCCCCAATATTACAAGCAGACTCACAAGAGACTTAAACGACCACTTAAGAAGAGTTCACTCCCACAAATTAGATTAGTAGCAGAAAGCTGAAGATGTGCTTAAGGGTCTCTCACGGAAAACACCATGAGCTTGTTCTGCAAACACCTCTGCACAGACCTGGCAAGGTTAGAATATACAGTGCAAAGCAACTCAATACTGGGCCAGACAATGAGTCCAGGTAGCTCCCAAGTTCACTGAAGGTCATTAATTTCTCAGCATATGATTAGGTAAATATTTGTTTTCTTCTAAGCACAACTTTCATAACATAACAATATTGATGAAGAGGAAGGTAAACCTCCTTTTGTTTGCAGAAGACATGAGCAACAAACACATACACAGTATTAAAATCTGATTTTTTTTTTTTCTTTTTATGTCAACTACTTCATCTTAACACAGTGTGTATTTCTAGCTTTCTTTAAAAAAAGCAAAACAACAGGAGCATAGTGGCACTGCACATCCCTCACCACTGGGACAGAGGCTGAAAAAACACCAGGCACAAAACTCTATTCCTCCTACAGTGTCAAGGATCAGCCCTCTCCATGCAAAATCCACATATTTACCTTGAACAGTGATATGTATCAATAAACACGAATGACAAACGACTGGTCAAAACAGAAGAATACAACCCTAGCATTTACTACAGGCATGTCACAAGACTTTCACTACCTAGTTACAAACTTCACAGGGCAAGAGCTCTGGTTTTCTTTCACTGCTGCAGCATACAAACTTCAGTCAAGTATTTTTAATAAAAAATGCAACGTAACTAAAAGCTGAGTTGCAGCATCTGCTTTGTTTTCCATTCCTTTTCACAGTGCTTGACTGGCCCAGCCATGTACAGCCAGCCCGTCTCCCCACAGCACAGATCACTTCACGAGCATGCATTATTCAGATAACACTGCAAGTGCATTTAACACTGAGATTTTAGAACTCACAAACACTACAACTTCTAAACAACTTTGCCAAGTGATGTTTATTGAACACTCCTACTGCAACACAACAGAGGTTGTGCCATCGGTTTGGCACAGACAGTGCTGCAGTCCTGTGATCTTATAACTGGTATTTCTCAAATACAAGATGGTTTTCAGGTTAGTTCTGCACAGAGAGATGAGGAATGAACATAAGGGTGGCAACGTTGCCAGAAATATTCCAATTTTCACTGAGAATTTTTTGGACGCTAGTTCTAAATATATTATTTTGAACTGTGAATTAGACAAAGTATTTTAAAGAAATATGGATTCTCCCTAGCAATGTACCCATTTAAAGACCAATTTGCTGCTCTGCAATCACAAAAATGACAATTTTTTTTTCATCAAACTTTTCAATAGCTGCAGGTAAGTTAAATCTGTACAACTCCACTTTGTCATTTGAGGACAAAGGACACTAATTATCTGACACATGGGTTTTCAAGATGGACATAACAATGCATCAACCACATGGATTTCAAGTCCTGTGTTTTCTCCTGTCCTTTCTATTCAATCACCACTTGCTCTGACAGTTTCTGTCAGGGTAACTGCAACCTCTGTTCTGCCTGGCACACAGAGTTTTTGCCATCACATTTCCCAAGGTTAAACTTTAAGGTTTAAAAACAGTTTTTTCCTCTGAGATGACCTTCAGCAATTGGCCCAGTTCTGAGAAATGAATGAAGTGTTCCCAAAACAAAGTAAATTTTAGTAGTAACCCATAGCTATAAAGAACATATAGGTATGTGACCTGATTTAGGGACAGAGAGTGCTAAAAATACTCCTGTCTGGGCAAGACTTTTGGGCAGACTTTTGGGATCATGGTAATTGGGTAATTCCTTCTGGATTAACTATATACAAGATTTCTGCTTACCATTTAACATATTTTGGTTCAATGGTATGAAACCACCAAATAACGTAACACAGGATATAGGATTGGTTTAAAGGGATCTGACCTATGTCCACAGAAGTCAGTGGTAATCTCTGCACCAACTCAGCAGAAATCACACCAGATACCAATATTAATCTAAATATTAAACTCCATTACAGTTATACCTACAGATAAAAAGCCAATCAAATATTGGACACAATCTGTCCGTCTCCCACAGGAAGGTTATGTCCTCCAACTCATTTTTACTTACATAGCAGAGTCTGCAAAGTGCACTTTGCTGATCTCACAGAGGTGCACAAGATGTCCAGCCTCAGAGGATGCTACAAGCAAGGCAGGATCAACCTTGAAGCCCACCCAGCCACCACCAACCTGTTACTGAGGCACTACAGGGCTTGGGGGAAGATGCAGAAACCCTCAACAGAGGTTCAGTTCAGTTTAAGCTTCACCCTCGTGTTTTAACAAGGATTGCTCAAATAAAAAAAAAAAGTCAAGTATAGCCTTTAAATGTTATCACAAATCCCAGTACCTGTATAAATATCTAACCTTCTAAACTTCAAAACATGACTTCCCATACAAGTGCCTGCTACGGTCTTCCTGAACACATCACAAGAAGGATTTCCATCTCACCCATCTTCAATTGACCAATCTCAAAGTGTTGCAGATTTCCTTTTTATCTATCTGACAACTCAGGAACAGTCTGCTGACCTAGATTCCCTAAATAATTTATTACATTCTAGACTTTTTATGCCCCTTCTGATTTGTCTTTTTTTGATCCAAGAGTTCAGCTTCTCTTTATGTGAAATCTTCCCAGACACAGATGATCTCTGTCCACCTTTCCAGCAACTCTTTTAATTCCTATTGCAAAGTTCCTACACAAAATTCAGATAGTGCTTTATTATTTACTTAGAGAATTTTACTGGAGTTTGAGATCTGAAGAACTTCTGTTTCAACTGAAGCATTTTGGAAAATTTGGAGGTATATCAAATAATATTTTTATTACTTTAAAAATTAGTAACATTGATTGAACTACACTGAGTTAGTCTTCTGTATTGATAAGATCAACAACTTTTATTGGGAGCAGTTTCATATAAATTAAAATGCTTCACATGGCTTAAGACAATGCTTAAATTGTTGTCTGCAGCATGTATTTACAAGAATTTTAAGTACTATAAATATTTTGCAACATGTTATGAATAACTCAGATGCTGTTTTCCAAGCTAAAATAAGGAAATATACAACTGGGTAATGTTTCACTTTCCACAGCAAGTCACTGGCAGCTACAAATAGTCAGGACTGAACAATACAGGTGGAAAGCGGCAGCGGTGAAATCCCGTGTCAAGCACTACAGCTGCAACTCCCTGGAACAGGGAAAAGAGCAAAGCTGGTGAAGAACAAGTGAGTGAGAATGGCACTGTCACAGCCCAAGGTACCAGAGCTCTGTGCACCAGGACAGCCAGCCTTGAGGTTCACCCACAGGGTCTGGTTGCCTGGCCAAGCAAAGCCCTCCCAAGACCCCAGACAGCTTCTGCTCCAAAGCACAAGGTGCACAAATGAAAACAGGCTGATTACCCTGTTCCAGCAAAAGTCAGGCCTGGCCTCAAGGGGGGAGAGGCTTGGGACACTGATCTGTAAAAAAGACTGCCTCCCCTGTAGCTGCAGCCCTCTCCCAGGCTCACACTAAGGAGCTTGCTGCCTGAGCCCAAAGTCTCCATGGGGTGACCCAGAGCAGGATGTCTCAGAGACACAGCATGAGGAAAGTCATGCCCCACCAGCACGAACAGGAAAGAGCCTTTAACCATATCCAGTGGGAACTGAGGACAATGGAGAGAGCACAGACCCACATAAGGTTCCTGGCAGGCTGAGAACCACCGCCAGGCAAACTGTCACCAAGCTCAAGGAAATGGCAGTTTCTTCCTTGCACCCAGGAAAAACGGGACTGAAGACCGTTAAAACGTGTTTGGAAAACATCCAAAAACCACAATGATCCTAAAAGAACAAAGATCTCATCAGATCTCTGTTCAAATCTGCCCTCAATAAAATGCTGTTAAAGGCTTGGATTTAATTATTATTTCTGGCAGTGCACCAAGGAGTAAAATAAAGAGGTCTATCGGGCAATGTGGAAGAAGTTACTGTATTGCAAATCACTCAACACACACCAGTTCTCTAAATGATGAAACAATCCAGTAGAAATCTCAGGCTAAAATCAAGTTGTGGACCCAAAACTAGTGACTAAGCACACCATGACTCCAGGCCATCCCCTACAAAAACGTGGCTGTGGGAGAAATTTAGGGAGCAATTTTCCCTCAAAAGAAATGGTTGTCAGAGTCACAGTACAACCCACTCCCTTCACTAAACAGCTTAAATTTTGAAAGCTTTTGTGACTATGATCAAAATAAATCAAAAAAGATGTGCATCAAGATGCTTTTATTTTCCACCACTCTAAATGCCTTTCCATTTATGTAGCCTGTTTTACCTACCTTAATATCCACAATCCTAACACATACTCTCCAAAAGCTAAACAAAATGGGCTAATTTTCTGTAGATACTATCTACCACCACTCCTGCCTATATTCATATTGATGCTTTCATAATCCATCGTAAAAGTTATATGTTTCTCCCACAATAGAGCATTTTCCTCCATGAACTACACACTAATGGAATTAATCTTTAAAGAAGAAATTAGATTAAGATTTCAAGCAACATTTCAGCAAAGATTTTAAAAGCTAGGCCACCAGAAAAAAAAAAAAAGTTGATGAAAATAAGTGAATTATTTAATAGCATCACCCCAGAAGGAGCTTTACTGCATAACTGTACTGCATTGAGAAGCTATTAATGATCTTCAGCTAGTTAGACACACTGAATTAGCACTGCTTTAAAAATGAATTGTAGAGCTTTCTAAAAAATACAAAATCTAAGTTTGTGAGAATCTAAAACACTACAGAAGTGTTGAAAAGTAGGCCACAGATATGCCTATTTACACAGCCTTGCAAAAGCAGGGAAATTTTCTAGTCCTGTATAAAGTGCTGCTGACCTGCCTGTACCAAAATGATAATGGAAAAAAAAGTCTACATGACATTTTGCTGGCCTGTCCACGAAAGAAAAATTATTTTGACATGTAGCACTAGATAGAAGCAGTAGAGCAAATCTCTTTTGGAATAAGTAATGTAGAACAATCTAACTAGAAAGATGAAGATATTTGCAGAATAGTGGGAAGTTATTAATATTGTAATATATTTTTTAAAAGTAAATACATTTTTTCCATCAGTCTTAACTGTTAGTTCTCTTAGAAGAATTCAAACACAAATCTTTATCCTACACCGTTACTGCTCATAGGTGTCTGTGACATTCACAAGGTAACTCCCTTCAACTAAAAGCAGATCTCTTTCATTTTGGATAGCAGTGTTTTTTTGCCACTTATCCAATGAAATAAAAGGTCCTGAAGATCACAGCCTTTTGGGGGGGGTTCTGATGTCAAAAGGATGAGGCATAAGGCATGATCCGTATGTTTTTAAAACAAGTGGGCATATTTGCAAACACTGCCCTTTTGTACACATTAATAATGTGTTAAGACCTTGATCAGCATTTTGTACACAAAAGTACTCCTTCCAACAGAACAGAAAACAATCCACTTTCACGGAAGCAGAAAAACTAGCTTTGTGCTATTCCCTGGGCAAGCAACATCTCCATGCTGTCACTTGCAGACACTAAGGAAGACGCTCTGCCCCAGATCTAATTCCCACCACCTTCCCTTTTACAAGCTGGTTTTGGGAAACTTCCACAGTGCAAAAGTTAGTAAGTAACTTCTGCCCACCTGCACACTTTGGCAGGCTCTCTTCTCTCCAGGGCACCCCAAGGTTCCAGACACAGATAACAACCCTTTTTACACATTCTGAAGAGGAAAAAGCATCACAGTCGCCACCCCGCTGTGGGAGGCAGATCCACCCTTCCATCAGCAGCAGTCTGGTTCTGCAAGGCAGGTTACCACCTCTGCAGAAAAGACTGCTCATGCCTGTTTGGGCACTGCTGCCATCTACCCATTCTGGCATGGAGCCCTATTCAAGCACCATCTGTGATCTACCTAAGCTTGCTGAAAACTTGAAGGGCCACTACAGAATTTGATCATTTTCTTTTGTGTTCCTGGGCTGTAGCTTTCCAAAAGTTAGCTAAACAATCACCAAAGTCAGCAAAGTCATGGGAAGACCGTGCATCTGGGAGATGGGTGCGTTGTGCCACATCCAAATTATCTCATGGCTTAGTAATGGTAAAAAGGAAAGTATCTTGCTGCCTTCTCTGGGGGTGTACAGTCCCTTCAGCATTTACTGCACCTCTGAACTGCTTTAATCCACTAACCAGCAGAAAGCTGTTAAGCTCTTCCCCTGAAGTTAATTTTTTGCTGCTTCAGTGAAATGGCACCGACACCAAAATAGCATAAAGTAAGCCACAGCAACTGGGAGCACAAATGGGAAAGTAGCAACTCCCCCTTCTTGCGTTCAGCTTTTGCCAGCTGCAGCTTAACCATTCATTGCTATTGCCCAAGAAAATAAGTTCCACAGTAAAGGCTTTACTGCAGAGGGCTTGCCCTGTGTTAAGCAAACTGAGGACAAGGCAAACTGAGGACACAAAGTTCATGGCAAAGCAGAGGGCACAAAGACGTGCTGGATCACAACACAGGCCCTGTTAGCCCAGCACCCTGCCTCCAACACACCCTCTAAGCACAGCACTGCAGAAGTGCAAGAACAGGATGAGAACATCTGCACTTCCCCCCAGGCACATCTGTGGCCTTCAAGACTTCCACTGGAAGATATTTTCTTAGACTTGTAGACTTCGTCCACCACATAGTCCCCAGAAGACCTTTTCCAGGAGTTCTCCAGGCTTACTGCCTGAAGAATGTGCAAAATGTTCTAGGTGCATGAAGAATTACTTCCTCCTGCTAGGATGAACTTGACTCTTTCAAAGTTTGTCTGACTTTTTCTTGGCTCTTGCACACTGACTGAAGCAGATGAAACAGCCAAACTCTCTTCAAGCCAGGCAATTTCATGGACCTCTGTGACATCATTCCTCACCCACACCTTTCCCAGTCACATGGAACATCTATCACATGGAAGCCATTCCCAGCCGCTAACAACTCACGTTGCTTTTCCCCCACAGTTCCTCTAGCTGCCCTCTGTCTTGATATGGAGATGAAATACTATCTAATGCATGGACAAACCACAGATTTAGACAAGGCATAATAATGTTCTGTATCTTATTCTTTATTTTTTTCATAGCATTTCATAGGACTTGATACACTCTCTTTAATCACTCCTAAGCACAGAGCTGATGACTTGATAGAAGTACCGTGGGTCTCAAGATCCCATGAGCAGTGAGTGTTAACCTGGAGTCCATAACTTTGTACAAGAAGTTCACACAGCTTCCTGCTACCAGTGCAAATCACTTTACATTTATCTATATCAAATGCAGATATCTCATACTTGACTTTTAAGCAGTATCAGAAACCTAGAAAACTTGTCATAAATTCTTTGAGTTAAAATCTCCGAGTTATATGAATTACTGAAAACAAGACAACAGTAATAAGAAACCTACTTGTGACTAAAAGCTGCTGAACCACTCAACTGCAGTGAGCATGCAGGACAGAGAAATCCTACAAATGGGACTGCACATGTAATAAGGAGTTCCTTTAGGCTTTGATCTGCCAGTTATTTGAAACCACACAATGGCTGAATGAAAAAAGGTACAAGATCCCGAAGGAATCAGATTCCCTGCTTCTCTGCAGCAGGGAGCTTCTAAAGTTCCCTTCTTATAGCCACCTTTACCAAAATAAATAAATCACTTCTGAGTTTTAAAAAACAAAAAGTAAACCAAAGCATTTCCACACAATTCCTTTCATGTCTTTCCACTGCCTCATCTAGAGTCACATGCTCAGTCCTGACCTTTCCAGATTCTCCTCTCTGCCTCACCACACTTATTCAGACTATCAAATTCATTTAGTGAAACCATCCTATCCTTTCACACTTGACTCTTTTCACAGACAAGCAGTTCATTTTCATGCAGACCCACTTTTAACTTCAAAAGGTTGCTTTGTATCTCAGCTTCTGATGTCCCTTGTTTAAAACACTTTCAAATAAGGATCTGAAAAGCATTGTAGCTGGGAACCCTCAGCTGCGTCTCTGTCCCTCCTCAAAAAAGAAAAAAAAATCCACTATTAAACGAAGTGAGAGGCCATGCATCCACCCAGTATTTCTGTAACTTGTCAGTAGCTCCCACAGTTCACCCATGCACATCCAAGGTCACGGCCAGAGCTCAGAAAACTGAGCCCTGTGGTGGGCCTGGATCAGTCTCCTGGAGTTACCTTCACAGTGACACTTGCTTTACCCTTAGGCCTCCTGTGAAGTCATTTATTTCCACTTATCCATAGCTGGTTAGAAGGAGCCAACCCTTCTGAGCAGCATCAGAAGGCAGTGACAACCTGAGAGACACCTGGTGTCATCCCCTCCGACCAAGGAAAGAGCACAAACCCGTATCACACCATTAGCGGAGAAAGCCACTCTGCAAACACATTTGTTACTCATGCCAATGCACACAAAAAACTGCACTGCAAAACTGAGCTGTGCAAGTCATTTCACACCACGCCAAACAATTCTGCTTTCCCTTCCGATGCTTCAGACAACTGCATTGCCCCAGGCAGGCACTGCCTCCCTCTAATAGCAGCACCCAACACCCTCCACACAGCTGATACCAAACCACGGATGCTTTGGCCCATAAAGAGCACTTTTTACCCATTCTGAGATGCTTCAGCAATCATGCGAAAACAATTTAACTAACAAGATTATATGCAAACTCATAAAGCCATTAGGTGAAAAGACAGGGCAGAAACTTTGCCAAACTTACATCTTTTAAGCACACCTGAAAACTACATTTGTGTCACAGCAAACTACCATAAAAACTAATGCAGTGGCTCTATTAATCAAAGCATTTTTCACTTTGAGACCAAAAATACAGGAGAACACTTGTTCATAGTTCATTTCAGAACCATTTTCCATTTAAAATATTTATAACTCAGTAATTTCAGGTGAGAAAACCATACTGAAAAGAGCAGTCCATTACACTACATTTCTCATTAATTTCCCTGTGAAACATTTGAGTCTCCAAAAATCTGACTTTTAAGTTAATTATGCACAATTTGGACACTCCAAAGTCAGGAATTCAGAGCTGAATCCCGTCTAGTCACTCACAAAACCTTTATAATGAAAACACACTATAATCATACTCTTTTCTTGCTAGAACAGACAAAAAGGCACTATCATAATTTTTAAAACCACATTTGAATCCCAAGGGGGTTTGTTTGGGTTTTTTTTTTGTACTAGGTTTTTTTCTCATAAAAGTTACTAGACATATTTCTACCAGAACACCTTTAATAATGCATCCAGAAATGCACTGAGTTACAATGCAGCAGCTGTTTCATACTTATTTTTCTCAGATTATAAGTACAGGAATTTTACCTAGCTCTAATACAGAGAATTACCACAGATCTTTAGAAAAAGGGGAAGGCTGAGTGCTTCAGCACAAACATCTGCTCCCATCCCCTTGAATCTAAATGGAAACATAACGATTAAAAGCGTCACTGATTTTAAATAAATTTTACTTTCTTACATTAGACACTGCATCAAAACCACAGCAGTTAAAAAGTCAAACAATTTTCCAGCTGGCTGCTACATACATTGAAAAACAAGACCAATTCAAGATAATAACAAGTCCTTTGTATTAAAATACCGGTCAAGCTGCTGACAAGGAGAAAAATGAGTTTTTAAACCATTAGTATACACTCACATAAAATTAAAAACAGTTCCATGGAAAGAAATTTGGATAACCGTGATATGCCTCTTCCAGCACAATACTTCCCTTTGATTTTTTGAGAAGTTATTAAAATTGGACTATCTCAGCTTGCTGGAAATTCATTTACTCATTATTACAATACACAGTTAATGCAGAAGATTAGATTAGGTTTTGACAAGTCTTTTACACTTCTCAGGGCAGCAATGCTATTTCTGCCTAGGTTGGTAACTTTATCTACCAGCTAACCTTTATGGTGTTGACAATGTGCAATTAACAATTTTTTCCCTTGCCCCTGATTCCCATCCCACTGCAGATGATGCTGTTGCAGTGACACACAACCCAGCTCCTCCTGGCAACCCGGTCCAGTGACAGCCCCAAAAGCACCCGCCGTGCCCCCACACATGGCTCCCTTTCAAGATCTCACAAGACTTGGCAACGGCAGCAAAACAGAGCAGCCTCGAAATGGAGGAGGCCGTCACCTAATGAAACATGACTAACAGGACTGCTGACTGTCCAAATATTTAACTGCTCTCCAATGCCAGGGGTCAGATGGGTTAATCAAATAAACTTGCATATCCGGAGGGATTGCCCATTATTTGTGTTTTCTTTAAGTCCTTACCTGACTTTAGACTCTGAAAAATTACCAAGTTGTGAATATCTGCACATAAAATCTAACAAAGAGACACCAGAGCTCTCCATCATGAGCTGAAAATGCGGAAAAGCTCTTTAAAAAAAAAGCAGTTTTGCTGAATAATATGACAACTCTCTTCAGCACACAAAAGCAGCACATGCTGATGGGAACTGACAACACCTACACTAGGTACCTGGAAATATAACCCATGTCACAGTACACAACTGCACTGCAAGTGGGACTCTAACACACAACTCTCCCACACTTGAACATTAAAACTCATCTGAACAAAAAACACCAATACAGATGAACAAAGTAGATGCAAAGTATTTTCAGTGTATGACAATGGAAATGAAAATAAACCTAGGATTAAAATATAGCTTAGTTTCACTGATTTCTAATAGCATTTGTCTCCATTCAACAAGAATTTATGCACCATTTCAACCTGATAAGAATTTAATTTTAGGTAATACAGCTTTACAAATTGAATTCAAAGGCAAAAAAAACCCCACCATTTCCCAATTATTTCCAGAGCTCCACAACTACAGACTTCAGCTAAAGGAAGAGGGAAAGCTGTCACTATAGAAGCAGAGCTGACATGTGACCTCTGGATACAGTGGCACTAGTAAGCAGCTATAATAAAAATCACTATTAATTCCACACACTTCTGTTTTGAAAATAAAGCAATGAAATTCCCTCACAACCACCTGCCAAAAGGACACAACTCAGACCAACTTTGTCAAAGAGGATTTTTAAAATCTTTCTACGGGCATGTAATGGATTCCAAGACTGAACGCGCACTGAATGTTCAGTGAACCAAATAATTTTTAATAGAATCCTCAGGAGAGTTTTTTTCATATTTTTAAATCACTCTAAGACCTTGGAATAACAGCCTGATTCAGAGGCAAAGAAAGGCTGTTCATGGGGTGGGGTATTGTGTTTCTTCTGGGTTTTCCCAAAAGAATAATGGTCATGTCTGTTATGTGTATTTAATATGTACTTTAGAAATGAAGACATTTCTACAAACCTTAAACTTTTTAAATTTCTTTTGAAAGAATATAGTGAGGAATTTTAAAGTTCTTCCCTGCAGAAATACTACACAGCAAGTATAGAAAGTTGATCTAACAGAAAGGTGGGAGGACTGAAAACTGGAATGAGGCAGCTCACCTCCTTCAGCCACGGTTGCAAAGAGGTAGGTGATAGTATTAACAAAACCATCAGGCCCATATATAAAAAACCCAAAAGCAGCACAAATCAGATCAGTTTCCACATTTCAGATTAATGACTCTCCCCTCCCGAGGCACCTCAAACTAATGCCCACCTTAACAGCAAGGCCCCTATGACATGATGGCAGATGCAGCACGAGAAGCGACCATGCCTTGAAAGAGGGACTTTTTCCAGCTGTATGATTAAGTACGCAGGAAAACGAGACGAGGAGCCTCGAGCGCTGCCGTTGTTCGTGTGATTTCAGCAGGATTAGGCAGAGCACGATGGAGGAAAAGCCTCAGACAATGAGTCCTTTCATACACCAGAAACAAAAACTACCGTTAATCACACCCACAATTCAGTTTCTTCCACTAATTCCTAATCAGACATCAACAAATAAAGCAAAACACTTATTCTTGTTTGAATTCTATGAAATAAAAACAAATGAAAGGAAGTGATCAGCGTGTGCTGTAAAAATGTCGTTGCCTCTCCACCTCTTGATGGACAGGGAGCTGAGACAGGCATGAATGGGTGGGAAAGGAGCATTTCCATAAAGCCCGTCCATAGAGAAGCCCAGAGTAGAAGAGTGCTGCATTAACAAGCAGTAGAAACTTCAAAAACCAAGAGAAACTAAGTCAAAACCCTCCTCTGTATAAAAAAAGACCCTGTACCACACTCATCAGAAAAAAACATCTGGTGCACCACTTTGATTTTCTACGTTAGTCATTGGACAGAAACAAAGCATCTTTTTTTTTCCAAAAGCAGCAAATAATTGCAAATCCACTTCTACGCATAACCTATCATTTATCACCTCATCAGCGACTGCTTGAGCCTGACAGAATTAAACACTCAAGTCAGGCATTTCTGTTAAAAGCAATAATTACATCGTTACTACAATATACAATAAAAATATAAACAAATCTGCCTGACAATATTTTTATGCACTCACTGAAATATCACTAGACTCTAAGCAGGCAACATTATAATAATAATTTTTAAAAAACCCAAACAAACAATAAACACCACCACCAAAAAAATCCACTTCCACCAAATTCCAGCTAATTCCAATTTAAAACTTTACCTACAGGCAAAAATACAAAAATGATTAGCATTAGAGTGTTTATTTTAATTACACTGTGCAACAAAAATCCAAGAGCCTGATAACTCCCTTCAGATACTAAGAAAGCCAATATTCCAGAGCTTATATTCCACTTATAACCTAAACAGTTATGTCAGCCCATCATAACACTCAAACAACAAAGCCAGAATGTCTGCATTTCTTGTTGCATCTAAAACCGACACACAAGTATCAGCTCAAAGAAAAACATGGGGGGAAAACAAAGAAAGGTGAAACAGGAGGTCAGGAGATCCCTCACCTGCTCCTTGTAGACAACATTTAAGAGCATCAAAAATTCACTTGTCTTCAAAGCTCAACTCTTCAAAGTTTAATAGGGGAAAAAGTACATCTCTTTAATTCAAGCTTACATTTACAAATACTTTCCAGCAATGTAACTGCTGTGTGATGTGTTCTTTAACACCTTACGACTCACGGTGCCTGCCCTGAACACTCCATGATCTAAGCAAACAAAACAATTCACGATTTCTGGTTTGCTGAAGATGTTTGTCATCTCTGCAGTGAAGCTGCTGATCCCAGCAACTCTGTGCGACTCAGTTTAAAACAAACATCTGCCCATCTACCTTGATGGTTCTGGCCAATGAAGAAACCTTTGATCACTCTTCAGCAAAATACTGCTGTGTCCTAAAGGATGCCCAGCTTTCTGACAGCAGGATGGGGGATCACTAAAAGAGCATGACAGCCGGCTGCCATGCAACACTTCAGAACTCTTCCTTTTTAGAATTAATTATGCTCCTTATTTCTTCCACAGGCATAAGAAAGAGACTGGCGTGAAGGTAAGTTGTAGCAGCACACTTTATTATTATCTTGTTTACAAAGAAGCTGCTTCAGGTAAAAGCCATGGTAGGAGTGAAGCAGAGTAACCAGCAGTATCAGCCTGCTCCCAGAGAGCCGCTGGGGTTTTACTGTGGAAGTGCACACGCTGCACCTTCTGGGGATTTCTCCTGGACACAGGTGAGAGGTGCCCCTGGCCACCACAGCCTTGGCCAAACACCCGGCCAGCCAGGGGAAATCCGCAGCAAAGAAGGCAAAGCAAAGCGAGATGGAAACGCCTCCACGCTAAGGACAGTGCCAACATGGGGGCAACGAGAGCCCACACTCGCTTCAGCCTCATCCAAAATCCAGCTGCGAGTAACAGAGACATACACTTTGCATCCACCCAAAAACAGCTGCTGAAATCATGGCCATGCTACAGGCTTCTGCAAGCTCTCCCTGTCTTGGCCTGGCTGAATGAAGTAGGATCCAGCACTTACTGATCTGTGTTAAAATGAGCCCTCTGCAATGGGACTGACCCCAGGAAATTAGGCTATTCTAAAATGCCTTTTTTTTTTTCTTTTTCAAGCTGAAAGAGTTCATTACTCAAATGAGTAAATTAACCAAAAGCATAAAGTTTAGTTTTACAGGATCCAAAGACATAGTAGAATCCACAAAAAACACAAACCAGTGCTAGCCAGACCCCCATCTCACAAGTATACTAAAGGAGAAAAACTGCTGCAAAAGTTTATAATCCTACCTCTGTGTCAAGAGGCAGAACTGAAACACTAACACCATAAAATCTGCTGAAATACTTGTGTCCCCAAGAGTAACTCTTCAATTCTGCATTTTATTAATGGGAAGTTACTCACAAACAAGGCTATAGCAAGGAGACATTCAATATCTAAAATTCATGTTCAAAAATACATGCTTCATCCTGAGGTTAAGTACAAGTTTACAAGTCCTTTTTTTACCACATAACACAGGCGTTAGCATGCACAGACTGTAAAGGAATTTTGGTGGTGCCAAAGTAGTCTCAACAAAACCACTGAGAATATATATTACAAAATTATTTCCACGCCTTCTAGTTCATAGGTTTAAGAGGCCAATTTTCTTTGTTTATGGTAATTATGTCTCATATTTCACTGAACTTTGACATGATAAATGTATTATTGGATTTTGTGTGCATCTTCTAGTCAATTTGTGTAATCTTGCAAATTTTGTAGTACAAGTAGTTAAAATACAATGGACAGTACATTCATAAATTACAGATTTTTCCTTAAGGTAAGAGAATTATTATTGATTCTGCAACAACCAAACCTTTGATCAAATTTGGCGAAACAAATGTTACTTAATAAGATATAAACAAACATAACCCCTTTGCATTTGAAGAAAACAGTAGTTTGTAAAAAGGAAACAACTCCATCTAAAAACAAGGTCACTTTTTTCTCCTTTGCCCCATCTCACATCTTTGAAGTATGTAACACCTCAACACATTCTTAACTCAGTGTCCAAAAGGCTCCTTTGCCACTTCTATGGTTATTCTTCAAGACAAAAGATCAGAAACACAGTACTTGCCAAGTAAAATATAATTTTTTTTTTAAATATATAAAATCTAAACACTAGACTAGCCTTTTTCACACTTCTCAGATCTAATTTATCTTTCCCATTAACTATCCTATCAAAATACATCTAGGGAGAAGAAAACCTAACACATTGATATAACAATTACCAAAACTCCTCCAGAAAAACAGATGCAGATCATCCCACTTCTTTACCTACTCAGAAAACTCTCTAGAAAAATGATGACTTTTCCAAAACACTAAGATTTAATTTTGTGAGGGAATCTAACAAAAGAATCAAGTACCATCCCATGAATAACTTCCTGCTCCTTCAGAGAGAAAAGATATTGCAAAGCTCAAGTGCCTGGCTGCCTTCAGCAGCAAGGATGACACATGAGAGAAGAATCCATACACAGGAGGCATAGAAAAGCAACCCTGCTCTGTGGACCTCATAAAATAGAACAGATGTTATTCTTTGTATACACACATGCAATTCAGGGTTAAACACAGCACTTGCAGGAGGAAAAAAAAAAAAACAAAAAAAAAAAAAAAAAAGCCAAAGGGAAGAGAGGCCTTTCAATCCAGTAGATAATTCCTCACCATGGTCAAGCACATGCATGCTTTGTTTGGTTTCGAGTGATGACCAGATTTCCAGCACTGCTTTTGAAAGAACAATGCCACATGCCTGGCCTTCATGTTTTTCCTCCATTCAATTTCATGTGACAACTCCAAACTATAAACTTCCTGCGCCAACCTAAATAATTCCTCTTTCTCAGTAACACTGGAAGAAAGTACTTACCCACTTGCCAGCTGCAGCTGAAATGTTGTGCCAAGAAATAAATGTCTTTTGGACAGGTTGTAAACTGGAAGCTTCTATGCCTGCTAAAGGACAAGAATAAGAATGGGACCATCCTATTCCTTCCGAGATTAATGGTATTGCTCTATTTCAGCTACACAGTGGATCACACTTGATTAAAGCATCCAAACAGAGCTTCCTCTGAGTACAGTGCCCAGATATTAGGAGATACTTTTGTCAATTTTCATCTCAACTAGGCTTTTTATAAGCATTGCTTCCATCCTCTGCTCCAAAAACCCTAACTTATCTCTGTATTTCCGATCTTTAGAATGAAGTTCTCAGATAATAAGAGTCCTTGAAGTAGCAAGACCTGTTTCACCCTTTTTTTCTGCTAAGGCACAGGTGTGTAAACATTGTGTGCACACTGACATTAAATAGCAAGTGCTCCAGCTTCCCCTGCTTGGCCTCCTTTCACACTCCCAGGAGACCTTCCTACAGACAGCAAACACCTGCAAGCACTGGTCACTGAGCTCTCATGATCAACATAAGGCAAAGACCAAGGCGTCTTTCCCACTGCCCAAAAAGATGATGATTAACAGAGAGCAGAAGGGACAGGCTTTGTGACAGAATGGCTACATTAGAAATTACAAGAAGAGATTGTGAATAGCTTTAAGTCTTCTATCTAGGGCCAAGTCAATATTGGGTTTCTCTTCCTCCTAGTGTTGAGTGGTTACTGGGTTCCTTAGCTTTGCAGGCTGGGATTCCCCACACGTTTCATCAGGCACCCCAGCATCCACAGGTGATACACACAGTGTAGCAGCACACAACCCTGATACCTACACTTCACTCGTCCTTGTCCTTCTCCCAGCTCACACAGGCTTCCCAAGCACAGGAAGTCACTGCCTGCTAACACATTCTGGTTTTTTAGGGGGCTGTCCAAAGCTCTGTGAAGCTTCTCATAATGACAGTGTCAAAGGCATGAATAAAACCTGTGCTGCTGCAGTGGAAAGTGGCCTTTTCTTCTTTAACCTACAATCATGGGCCCCTTCCCCATGCTGACCATTCTAACATTTTCATTTTGGCAGTGACCTGAATTTTAAGTTCACAAAAATGCTGCCAAAATGCCAGTTAAAAAATTCAACTAATATGAATATGTAAAGATGAACATGTACACTGCTAAAAAGCCAAGTACACTCTCTCATAGAAAACAAAAATAGAACCAACGTTAGTAAACACACATAAACAAATGATGATGAGGTACATTAAAAGAGATATACGTCTCAAAATAAGCCTCAGTACCATGAACTTCATTTTAATGTAAGAGTAGTTACATCTATCACCTTCACAAATAGAGCCAAGCAGTGCTTGTTCCCCTTGCTCATTAAAGCTCTACAACTGGTACCTCCTGTATGCCCACATGCACCATTTCATTAAACTCACTTGACATTAGATGAAGAAAGAGTACAAGAAAATTGCATATTCCCTGCCTAAAGTAAACTTGT
Organism: Chloropsis cyanopogon; assembly: GCA_013400585.1. Taxonomy (NCBI): domain Eukaryota; kingdom Metazoa; phylum Chordata; class Aves; order Passeriformes; family Irenidae; genus Chloropsis; species Chloropsis cyanopogon. The sequence goes on from WEZZ01031283.1 coordinate 30,738, forward strand.
CATTTAAACCCTGTGTATAGATAGAATTTGATATAGCACTGGCGCAGTGAGTCATTCGTCAGTTTTAGAGTTTGTACCACAGTATTCTTACATACGCTTTGCAATACTTTCCTGCTCACTACCACTCCATGTAATTACAAGTTTTTACTGGAAAGGAAGCACACATTTTGGGTTTGAACACTGCACTAAGATCTGTAGAAACAACGCTTACTTTTCTGGTCAGATTTTGAGCAGAAGTAAATCCACAGAAGGAACCCTCACATACTGTATGAAAGATGAAAGTCAAAGCATTGCTTTTAAAGGAGGGCACGCAATGATGGAGAGCATCACAAATATTTCTCAATGAATTACTCCAAACATAAACATAACCAAGTCTCCTGTCAGTTTCCTTCAAAAGCTGTTTCTTAGCTCTGTAAGTTAAAACTGCATTCATTCAGAACACTATATAAAACAGCCAGTAGCTACTAGAAGTGCTTTACTTGAAAATAATAGATAATTTCACATCCTTCTGTACTAGGGCAATATATCACATTAAAAATTTTCCCTACTGTCTTACTTTCACCTTTTAAGTTGCAGAACAGACATAAGTAATTTAACTCTCAGCCATGGTTTCTAAGAAGCACTAAAAAACCACTGAAACAGAAAGATTTGTCCTGATTAATACCACTAACAAGATCAGCTCAGACTATCATGTGGTGGCATCCAGCTCACTCCAACACTTCACAGGGAAGTTTGCAATTCTTCAACAGGCACAAGTTCCAGTTTTAATTTGCACACAGCCACAGGTTTACTGTTCAGGTAAACTTCTTCAGACTCTTCAAGCTGGTTATTATTAGTATTCCTTTCCACTATCTAAATTCACATCAAATGGATCTACTGACTGTACATCTCCTGCTATCTGATAAAAAGCTGGAGAGAAAAAGCACCCTTAGCCCAATTAGAGTCACCTGGTTAAGATTCAACAACAGGCAGCAATAACTCGGGGGTTTTTTCCTCCCAACTGCAAATACTATGACCTACAAGAAACATTTTCTGCTTAAAAGTAATGCTTAAATGGAGATCTATGGCTGAACATTATCACAAGGATTGCACTTACTTGACAGTCTGCTATTAGCCAACTCCATTATCGCTATTTGCAGTTTTTAAATGTACAGATTCAGAAGTAACTGTACAAAGCCTCCATTACAAGTGGATTTATGGAAAGCCACAGCAATAATCATCTTCATTAGGCATATCTTCCCACAGCCCTGCATTATGTGGACACAAAGAGGAAAACATTTCTTCCCCGTTACCCACAAGCTTAGATCTTTCTCTTTATAATCACAAGCTTTGACTGTCTTCTCTGCTTTTGCCAATGACAATTATCTCACATACCCAAAAGCAGAACTTAGTTTATAAAAAATAAAATTAAAAATACCTGCATACCTCTCAACCCACAAACAATATACAATGTAGGACAGCTTCTACTTTCATTTTCCAGAAACTGACACTTTCACAGGCAACATGAATGAGAATAAAATTCTGTTGTCTGTGTCTTCTACTATTTTGCTAATGGCCCCAACTAGTATGCAGCCAAGACATATTCATGGACACGCACGTGCAAAGAAAAGGGCTGATGGCAATATTTGTAACTAAACTGAATATAAAAATCTCTTGATCTGAAGTTATGCATTAATTTTTGGCCAATAAGCTGTTTTAACCCCTTCACATACATGGTCATGTCGCATCCTATTTCAAAAGCAAGACACAGGCTAAGAAACTTGCACATTAAGATGGTTGGTTAAAGGCAGAAACTGAGAATTTAAATAATTCAACACTGTCACCCACCACACATTCAGATCACAAACTTGCTGCTTTGCCACACAGATTTTACTCTCTGCTTTCGAAGTTCAGATTGCTGATCATGCGCTTCACAGTACGGATATCTATTACTCCTACGTCCTCAGTCTCACAGCAAACCACCACAGAAGAAATAATAAAATCAGGTTTAAAGTACACTTGTTCCTTCCATAAAACCAACCTCGTGAGCCACGCATTTCCTGCATTATCATAATGAATGCAATGGACTTTATTTAAAAATCTGTTTTCAAAGCCTAACTGGCAGTCTTGGAACAATCACCCAGCAACCAGACACGTTGATAAGTCATTTGCAGCACAGGACCTTAGTAATCTTAAATTAAATTTGTCATTTCCCCAGCATTTACCTTGAAAAATGAACAAAGGTGGTTACAGAAGCAGCATAAGGAAACTCGTATTTGCTTACTTTCCCTGTACAAGTTAGCTGCCTTCAGAGATCTCTAAACCAACAAATATTCAGCTGAAGGTTTGATTATCCAGTTATCGTCAGTCCAAATCACTTTTTACAGCTCAGTTCTAAACTTGACAAGAGAATATTGTATTTGATACTGACAAGACGGCTTCATTTGGTCACATATGAAATAAACACGAAACTCCAAAAGGCTTCAGAACAGCTGCCCCAGTCAGTCTCCTGGAAACAGACCACATCTTTCCCACACAAGAGGTTCGCGGGATCAGACCTTTACCAGCTCGGAAATACTTTCTTTCATCGAATATAATTTACGCCAGCTATTTGAACTGCTTCAAGTTGGGTTTTAACAGTTTCTGGGTGCAGAAACCACCGCGAAGGCAAACGCACCCGCCCACTGCCTTCGCCTCCCGCTCGCCCCGGGCTGCCGAAGCCCACCCCGCGCCTCTCCACACGAGCCCGCCCGCCCCCCCGGGCGTCCCGCGGGGGAGCAATGCCCGCCCCACCGGCAACCCCGACCAGGCAGCGGCACAACAGGTTGCGGAGGCGGCT
>WEZZ01031283.1:34457-80180 GCA_013400585.1 Chloropsis cyanopogon
TGGAGGCGCCGCCGGAAGGAGCCGGACTGGCAGCTGGGGGCCCTCGGCGATCTCCTTGGCCGGCTGCCGGGAGAAGGGGCTGCCGCCCCACCGTGCCTCGGAGCGGGCCCTTTGCCCGCGCACGGTCCCTCCGCTTGTAACGCCGGGTCGCAGAGCGGGTCAGACCCGGGATGGCGGGGGTGGCCCCGGTAGGTGCGAGGAGCGGCGGACGGGCTGCAGAACGGAGTCCTCCTCGCTCCCCACGGGTCTCCTCGGCGGCCGCGGGTGAGCGCCGCGCTGGGACCTGTTGCGGGCTGTGCTGGTTCGGCCGTGGTGTGGCTGCTCGCGGTGTTTCGGCCCGTGCGCTCGCCCGGCGCGCTGCTGCTCGTTTACTCTGTCCAGCCCTTCCTGCTCCCCCGTCCAGAGCCCTGGACTGAGAAATGGAGAAACTGAGACGTAGTTTCTGTGGGCTTTTGGGACAGTGGAAGGGTTAAGTCAGGCAGGCCCTTGCACCGGGTGTGTTGGTGCTCTTTGGCTCCTTGCCCAACCCATCCTAAGAGCCGGGGTTGCGTCAGCGCGGGCAGCACCGCGGTGTTCGGCAGTTTCGCTCTGCTGCCATTCTCTGCGCACCGTGCTGGGGTCACTGAGGCATTTCCCACGGCATATTGATTTTTTTTCCCCTCTATGGTCTCCAGGATTTCTCCTCGTGTGTGGTAATTGTGCTCCTTTGAGGATCTTTGGCCGTTATCATCTCATCTCCTCCTCCCTCCTCCGCCAGGGTGCTGGTAGGAGCCAAATAGTTTGTAGAGGTTCTTCCTCTGTCCTGGCATTGTTGCCTCAAGCACTCTTAGGAGCACTGGACTTCACACTGCTGAATGTGATGCCCGGCCCCTCATGCATCACTTGCCTTGGCCCTAAACTGAGTACCTAAAGTCAGTTTTGCACCCCTGCCACAGCACAGGAAGCGCTGGCACCTAAAGCCTTTGGTTCTGGGGATATTTTCCTTCCTACACGGTATCCAAATATTGCAGCAAAACAGCCCTTCTGTGCATTACACAGTGAGGCCACGGAGCTTAGAGTAAGTGCTGCTGGCTGAGTGCCACACAGCACTGCCAAAGTGCCCATGGGCTCCACTCTCTGTGTTAAAATTTGGATCTGCTTCAGGATGCTCCAGAGCGCAAGACCATGGGGAAGGCAGATCCCTACCCCAGAGAAGGGATTGCCGGAGCCCCAGCTCACGCAGCAGCCATGTTGGCAAGTTTAAGTGGGGTCATGTCTACTCAACCCCCATTCATTTTATGTATAAGCAACAGGTTATTGAAGTTTGCTTGAAAAATGGAAGATGTGTGGCTTGTTGCTCCTTTACCAATCTTGTCAGATGTTTAAGAGTTTTTGAGTAGAGACACTGAAATGTCTGGCCAGTCTACGGGATAAAATTTTAAGATTTTTTTAGATACCTAAAGATGCAGGTTTCTAAACACCTCCACCAATGTGGATTCATGTGACTGACACAGAGCTGCCTCATAAACTTTTGATGCCCTGAAGCTTCTAGCCAAGACTTGTAGGTAAATGATTGTCCCATGGGCGTAAGCCATTAATCATCTGAATCATGAAACAAAGGGTTTTCTTATACAGCTACCACCCTAAACTCTTTGTTACTCCCCCATGCACTCTATGCCTGCACAACGTAAAAACCTGGGAAGCTATGAATAGTGTAAGCCCACTAGACACTGGTGGTTTGTGCTCCACTTGATATGGGGTGTCCACCTTGTCACCCCTTTACGTCTCTGAGGACTTCACAGTTATGAGGCACTGTTCCTCAAAGCTGAGGCTTCTTCTTCAAGGGCATGTATAGTACAGGACACAGTGGCATGTTGTCACCAGAGCTATATTCTGTAAGGAGCTGTACAAGAGTCCTAAAGCCCTGAGAATGATCCACCAGTTCAAGCGTAGCACCCAAGTGTATCATCTCAGTTGCTCTCATGGTTCCCACCTGCTCAGCCGTTTCAGTGGTAAGCTTTTTGGAAAGCAAAGTCTCAGTGTGTTTTTGTAGTATTCAGTTTGGAGGTCACTGCTCCTGGTAGCTCTTCCTTTCCTTTGATCCAGGTCTTCAGAGTAAATGCACACACCCATACCCTTGTCCTGTGTGCCACTTGATAGCCAGCTAGTGTGCAGATACAGTGGAGTTTGCCTTTAACATAATAAATTGGTATAAAATCAAAAGACCAGGATGCTGATTTTTTTAAGACTTGTCAGAACAACTTCCCTTCTTGTTTCAGATATTGCGAAACTTGCTGAATGTCCTGGATTGAATCTGTAAGCTGCAGAGCTTGTCAGAAGCTTGTCCTCTCTCCAGCTACTGGGCTTTTTTGAGGGAGTGTTCTTGCTTCTGACTGTTTCTCACCTGATTTTATTGTAATTGTAAATTGTATTGTCAGTCTACTGGTCTGATTCACAAGTGCCTGGTGCAATGCTCAACTTGGTGCTCATGTAAGATAATACATCTCCATCTGCAGATCTGCTTGACAGCACAGCTTGAGGACCATATGGTCATGACTCTGACTGCCCACCATTTTTTCAATATTACCCCAAGACTCTTTCATTTCCTTTGTAAGACAGGATTATTAGAATTCTGTTTTGCTCCAAATAATAAAAAAAAAAACAATCTGTGTTGCCCATTTTTGTTAATCTCCTATTGAAGGAACTGAAGCCTTAGAGAGACAGCCCTGATGTTTCCTCATCCATAGCACTAAATTGTCTGGGTTGAAAAATCTTTAAGAGGAGGTTAACAACTTCCCCTTAATTTTGCCTAACTATACCTTGTACCTCTGAAGAAATGAAAGTCAGTGTTGTAATAACAGTACAATCACAGTGCTGGAGTGGTATTTGCTTCTGTTTCCTGGCCAAGACCCATAAGTTCCTCATGTATCTTTCTAGAAAGACACTTTCTAGTTCAAGTGTCTTTCCCTTTCTGCTTTGGTTGTCTCAGCTGGCTGACCAGTTCTGGTCAGGATATGTGCTCTCTCTTACTGTAGCTTTGCATAGGGCTTAGCACGGTGGAGCTCCCCGCTTGACTGATGCCTTAGAGGTCCTATAAAGCACTCCTATAAACATGAGTAACAATCCTCATAGTTCATTTACTTCCTGCTCCTCACACCAAAGCAGAAAGCTAAGATCATTGGGCAAACAAACCAAAATCAAGCACTCCTAGAAAATTTGGTCCTGGTATGTAGATGTATTTGGGGCATTATTAAATGGGTAAAGTTTTCTGCTTCCGCCTGAATAAAATGTGCTAGAAGAAGACCCTGGGGATGCTGGTCACCAAGACAAAAATTGAAATTACCTCCTGCTAAGGGCTGAATTCCAGAGTACTAATGGCAGCTGGCTCGTGGAAGACTCTTCTAAAATGTAACCACTTACTCAGAGAAGCAGTGCTGGAGATGAGTATTTGCAGCATGGTCTGCATGTATTCACACCCCAGGAATATCAGCTTGGTGTTCTTTTCTAACCCTAAATGAATGGCAATGGAAAGACTAAAATACATCATGTACATGTAAGTTAAAGCAAACAATACACAAATTGCAGTGACTTTGCTGCTGGAATGATCTCTACTCCCCTCTGTGTTTACTGCCAAAGTTTGCTTCTCCTCCATTTTTTTCCGTTCTTGTCAGTTCCCTGAGAAGATATGTTTTTCTGGCTTTCGTTGTGAAGATATCTGTGCTCAGCCAGTCCAAGAGTTGATCTTCTGGTCTTCAGCTCCAATCCTTCATGGTTTGGCAGAGCACAGGCTTCCAGGCTACAAAATACAGGCTGCCAAAGAGATGGAGAGGAGCCCTGATCACACTGGTATTTGAGCACTTCCTAAGCTAATGTATTTATCTTCACAGGATTTCTGTGAGATAGGAAATTACTTCTGTCCCCCTTTTAGAGGGAAAAAACAGATGCCAGCAGAAGCTAATTGACTTAGCTAATGTCACACAGGAGCTAGTGGCACAGCAGAGAAATGAGATCAGCTGCCAGCCCCGTTGCCATGTGCCAGAGGACAGGTTGACTCAGTTTTGAAAGCCCTGTCAGTGCCCACAGGCTTTTACAGCCCCGTGCAAAGGCAAAGCATGAGCTTTCAGAGCATGGCAGCCCACAGCAGAAAACTGTAGGCACAAGCTTTCAGATCAAGGCAACCTAGGGAGGAAGAGACATAGAAGAATTCAGGAGGAGACCTGAATTCCAAGTCAGGTGGCTGCAGAAATACCAGCCTGGCCCAGGTTTGCAGAGTGACTGGACTTTTAGACTTGGTTTTTATTTTTCACTAACCACTGTTAAGTGATGATTCCTTGTATTGGATCAAAGCTTTCTGTCTGATTTCAGCCTTGCCAGATAATCTGTCTGGGGGCTGAGAACGCCCTTCCTCACTTTCACACCAGTGAAAGCAGGAGGTTCTGGAAATGTAATTTCAACCCAATATTCTTTTTTTTTCCTCCTATTAATTTTTAGTCCTGCCTACTTTTATATTCAGTTTTCAGACCATGTTGAAAGCATTTTAAAAGAAGCCATGAAGCAGTTAAGAAAATACTGGAGACTATGTTGAGAGACCTTAAAAAAATTCTCTTTTGAAAGTTCATGTTGGGTTGTAAGTATGAGACAAATAATGGCACTAATATAGCTCATGTGTACAGGAGTGTGTTTTGATTGAGACAGGGAGTGGCATTGTCTTATCCTTGCAGCAGACATATAGACCTTATTAGCAAGGTTAAACTTTTGTGCTGACTAAATTTTTCCACATTCTCTTTCTGCCATAAAAATCCACCTCAAATTTTCATCTCACAGCCAAGTTGCAGGTGAAGTCATGCTGAATGTTTCACATTACAGCAAGTATCCCAAAATACTGTTCCCCAGTGCCAGAAATGATTCTGCCCAAATGGCTTCTGCTTCCTCAGAGAACTCCACCTCTTATCAATTTCTAGTATTTTATAGGAGTGTTCAGCTGGTGCTTTTCTTCAACCATATCATCAACTTCAGGTCTGACTGCAGGATGGATTCTGCCCTTGGTTCTGCATTCAGCAGCATTCACTGACAGCAGCCACTAAGATAAAAAGGTAATTCAGAGAACAGATACAGCAAAAGTAACTGGGAGAAGGATCACCCTGACCACAACTCTGCTGCAGCAAATGACAAGCAAACAGGACAAATATATTGGATTGACATTTATATTCCAAAAGGAGCTGACACAATTGCTGTCTCCTGAACTTTCTTTTTAACTTGGAAGATCAGACCTGAAATTTTCCTGGTGCACTAAATGAGGAATCCCATATTCTTCCCTCACTGTTTGAGAACTGTATTCCTGAAAAAGCGGTACGAATAAAATATTGCCCCCACATCAGATATCCTCAGCCTTTTGTGTGTGAATGGCAAGAGGATGTCAGGAGCCCTTTGACACAGGGTGATTACCATAGCTCTGCTCCACAGCTGAGGTCTGCGAAGAAGTCAAGGAGAAGCATTTGGGTGCTCCATTCTCCTACAGTAAAGGCACAGAGGAGGAGATTGGTCCTGCCCAGCTGTGTCTGTGAAAGCTGGGATCTCCTAGCTGAAATATTACAGGCGCCAGATCTGGCTTGGAGTGCAACAGGCAGCCGTGAATTTGGCAGAGTAGAATTTCACAGCTGACTTGTACTTACTCCTCTTGGAGCCACCAGTGAGTTCTCTCAGTGCGAAGCTCCACGCGCCAGCTCTGGGCAGTGACCGGGTGCAGCGGCCGGTCACTGTGAACAGAACGGGAATGTCAGGGTGCCAGGGAAGGTGACGGTGCTCCAAGATGTGACTGTGGTGTGACAAACAGCGGCAGTGGTAGCTACTAGGATCAGTCCTCTGCTGGTCTGCAGGACTAATCCTCGCAGTGCTCACAGGGCAGGATTCACACCCGGGAAGAGGCCAGAATGAGGGATATATGATGCTTAATCTCATAAGCTCGAGCAGGACTTAAATGCTTCCCAGAATTTTGCTAGCCTATTGCAGAACAGTCTTGTATTATAAAAGTAAACTGAAATGATCCCCTAATGGGTTTTTTTCTTCAATTATTTCTTTCTGCTACCCCAAAGAAAAAAAAAAACAGCAGGGACCAGCTGTCTTGACAGGTCATTTAACACTGTTTTTGTAAAAATAGATTTGTATTTTATAGCTTAATATTTTACTGGCTGGTGACTGGTTAAACTTCCTTCAGCACCAGCACCTCTTGCTTTGGGCTTCAGCCTTCAAATAAGTCACCAGTTGTCATGATTTACTGTGTATACTATGGGACAAGTGCAAGATTTTGACAAGAAAAGATATTTGGGTGTTATTTGAGGAGACATGGGGAAAGTCACTTAACTCAGTGTTTATATAGAATGGCTTTCTTGTTCAGAGGTCACCTCTGTTGGAATAACAGGTGCAGGCTTCAGACATCAGCTGCAAGGGCTGTTTTGTGCATCAGGGAGGTTATAGCTTTTCCTATTAAAGACGGTTTGAATTTCAGGGAATATATTTTGTTTGAATTTACCTAACCTTTTTATCATGATTCTAGGAGAAAGGTGCAGCCTGTTAGCATACAATTGCTTCAGTGGTGATAATACCAGTGTCATTTCTCAGCACTGTTCCCATTAAGGTGTTCAGAGTAATGGATGTGGAAAATGTGTCCCAACTTTGAAAATGTCTCTCTGCAAGTTTAAATAAGAGCAATAAACCAGGTGAGGAACAGGCTATAAACAGGGTAGAGATTTTGTTAAAATTTAGGAATAAAGGATCTGCAAAAATCCTTTAAAGTGCTGCTCTGTGCAACTAAGCTGTCAAAGTGGGGAAGAGTTGGCTCCCATAGTCATTCTGCAAACATTAGAATGGTGTTTGCATTTGTTTTTAAAAGCACCTTGAGATGGCATTTCTCCAAAACAGAAAGGTTAGGTGAGTTCAGCACCTAATGGGCTGGCTGGGCATTTCTGACCATCTCTTGCCTGAATCCTGGCCCCTACAGAAAGCTGCAAGACTTCCTCCTCATCCTGCCTCTGAACCAAGCTTCATCTGCCTGTTCCCATCTGCTGAGCCTCATTCTATCAGCTCTCTGGGCTTGTCTATTCTTTCTTTTCTTTCCAGCTCTGTTCCCTCCTGCACACACACTCGCAGATACACAAATACACACATGTACATATACACACACAGCCCCCAAAGCACTCCCTGCTGAGCACTTGCAGAGCTGAGTGACTGCCCTGGGGCCTGGCCATCTCTGTACCTCCAAGCTCTCCTTGCTCAGACTGCCTCCACATCAAACTCCAAAACAGAGGAGTTTTTGAACTGAACTCACCCACACTTTTATTTCTCTACCCCGCATTTTTCTGTCTCCCTGCCTTTTTAACAGTTTTACCATGTCACTTGCCTTAGTTTTTTAAAAAGGTTCTTGGCCTGGACTTATGGCTGTAGTATCTGAGCACCTTTCAGTCATGCATGAACTGATGTGACTCATGTCAGGCTTGGGTGATTTGTTCTCTCTCTCCATTCTCTCCCATTCTCTCCCAAGAAGGAGGGCTGCACATGCTGTGCTGGAGTCTTTGTTTTGTTTGGGTAAAGTTTCAGTTTGTGAGATTTTCCTGTGAGCGAGAGGCAGGGGGTGTCACCCTCAATCTTCATTCTTTCATCCCTTCAATGTATTCTGCTGGTATGTTGAAGATTTTCACAATTTTTATGTTATCTCTGCGCTACATTCCTCTGATACCAAGAATATTTGGCATTGTATTTAATGGCTAAAACCATCCTGAAGTATTCTGTCTTCTCTTTTCGTGCAAGTCGGTCTTTAACTATTAGAGGTCAATCAGAACATGCTGAGAACAAAGCAGTCCACGTGAGTCCTGTCAGTTTTTACACCTTCCCCTGCATTAACTATTGCTGGTCATAGCAGGGCGTGGAGCTACATGGATGTCTGGACTGAACTGATCTGAACAGTTCTGTGTCCTGTTGCCCAAAAATCTTTGTTGATGCTCTTCAAGGTACACCCCCAAAATCCACAAACCCAGGAAAATTGTAGTCATATAATTTTTTTCTACTTTTCATTCCATGGGATATTAGCAGGAAAATAATTTCTAGAAGGTGGGTTTAGTTACAGTAAGAACTCCACTTTGGAAAAGATATTGAAAGAAAATAGTGTGATCATCAGATTCATATTTGGTTTAGGTCATGGACTCAGTTTTTGCTTTCCCTATCCAGCCATTTCTGAGTGAAAAAGAAAACAAACAACTGAGTTCAGGAGGAGAGCTGTAATGAATCAGGTGATTTTTTAAAAGTAGGTAAAGAACTCTAAATTCTCAAAAAATTCGCCTTGGTGATCATTAAATAAAACTGCCACTCAAAATCTCACTTACATAAGATACAAAATGATCTGTAAAAATGGTTGTACAAATAAGTTCCCTTGGGCATTCCTGTGGCTCACTGTAGCATCATATACTGTCTTAGGGATTGATTTAGAGCAATCGAAACTAATAAAAATGAAACTGCAAAGAAGAGGAGACAAGCCAGCTTCAGCTACTGTGGTTGGGTGTGGGTTTGCTTCAGGCAGCTGGGAGGAAGATGAGCCCATTCTCTTCCATGTCTTCTTCCCACCCACTGCTGCCATCCCCAGTATCAGGGACAGAGCAGAGCTGCCACTGAGATGAGCCCTTCCCCATTTTCCTGATAAGAGGCATCTCCATGTGTGGCCAGGGACACTCCGTATTTTAAGAGCTGACCTTCACATGAATCCAGAAAAAGCTGGTGCTGCCACCAAGAGAAGTATCCTTGTCATCTTATTCCCACTTGATACCACATTTTCCATTACATTAACAGAAGTGACTGCAGTATCAATCAAATCAGGGCTCAATTCTGGATTAAAACTAATCTGTTTAAAAAAAAAAAAAAGAAGAAAAAGAAAAAAAGAAGGCAAGTTTTAATGATGTGTTTTCCCTTGCAGCCTTGCTTGTGCTGGCAACAACAAGGGGCTGGGCTGAGGACTTGTGGCAGTGGGAAGGCAGGGGTCCTTTCCACACCAGAACTCCTTTATGCTTTTGTTGTTGGACAACTGACAATACCTTCTGCAGCGCAAATTATATATAAAATTATAGCCTAATGTAAAGGGTATTGCTTTGTGCCTACTTTGATTTTATAAGGTTTCCCTAGATTAAAATATCTATCAGAACTTCCATCTGTAGGACCGAAGGCTCTGCGTGCTTTGGGTGCCGTGCTCTGTTCTTGCTGTGTAGAGCAGCGATAAATTCAGGAGTCTGCTTTGCATAACCATTGGGGCACTACACAGCCCACACTGGGGTAAATCAGGGACATCATCTTTTTATGTGTTGCCTCTGAGAGACAACAGGAGAGAAAACCTCCGTGCCAGAGAGCAATCATCTCCACCCTCTGTTTTTTCCAGCTCTGAGCTGGGAGTCAGCCCCTCACAGTAGCAACAATTGCAATCCCCCCAGCCCAACCTTGGCAACAAACACTCTCTTCTCCTCCTGCTTCCTCAGGAAATCTGAGTCTCTACTCCAAATTCCCAGCAGGATGCCGAGCCTGAGGCTTCCCCTCCACAGCTGGAGGCGTTGACATGCTGGAGGAGAGCAGGTGGAAGAAGGAGCTGCTTGAAGATAAGCATGGAGGCTATAGAGGAAAAGGGGACAGCTACAGAATTTGGGAGAGGCTGGGCTGTAGGATGTGAGTTGAGCATGGAGAAAGAAATAGGAGGTGGTCACAGGGATACAGAAGTTGGCAGCTCTGCCCCCAGAAACCTCCCTCCAGGTGGCTGAATTACACCTCCAGCCTGCTGCTCATAGCATCCTCCACAATCCCACGTCCCTCTCCAGCCTCCTGCTCCAGCACAGAGCTTCCTGAAGCCCAGCTCTCTCTCCAAGCCACCCTTCATTCCACCTGCGATTCTGACTGCCGGCACCGCTGCCCGCCTTCGGTGGGCTCTGGCTTCAGGCATCCTATTGCATCCCTTTGGAAGCTGTTTAACTCTATTGTGGTTAAAAATGTGTATCTTAATTTCTAGTTTGAATTTGTCCAGTTTCATCTTTATTAGCTTTTATTATCCTGTTCTTATCTGCTATAGAGCCCTTTAATATTGAAAGGCTGCAGACAGCCAGAATTCTCTTAAGAGTTGTGTTCTTGCTCCAGGAACTGCAGCATATGCTCCTTGTGGAAAAACCATTTTTCCAGTCTTCCTCTTATACAAACATCCAAATGAAAGTTTATAGCTAAGCATCTTTTTTTTTTTTTTTTTTTCTTTTTGAGGGGCAATTGCACTGCTAAAACTTGGGTGTCTCACTGAACTTTCTCCAGGTGCAGGTATTATAGCAGAGGTTTCCAAATTGTCAAAACTTGGCAAACAGGGGTTGGAGCTTGAACCTCAGTTCTGAAGACAGGATCTAGATGTCCAGACTGGGAGTAGAAACATCATTTTTGGGTGAGGAGTTCAGACAACACTGCGGAGTGTGTGGGCAGTGGTGTGTGCATGTTCCCATGCTGTTCCTTCCCACAGGACCCTGGCAGGTAAGGAAGGCTTTGAGGAAAGGCACGCCATGAAGGTGATGTCCCTCAGAGTCTTCTTGGGGTATTTCCTCATGTAACTCATCATTCACACCTTATTTATGCTTCCCTAGTGCATGACCAGACATACCATGAGACTCTGTATGAAAATGCTATAAAGTAAAGCAGAGTTTTTATTGCATTGGCTTAAAGACTGCATCAGTCTTTCAAATGGCATTTAGTATTGCCACTTTGACTCCATAGATACAGCTCTGTCACGCTGCCGTCATAAACTTCAACTTACAGCTTTGACCACGAGGCTGCACTTGGCAGTGACAGCCCAGCCAAGGAGGACGGAATCCTTTCCCAAGCTGAAGATACATAATCCCTTGGAAGATAATTTGTCTGTGAAAAAAACACACATTAGTGGGATTTGTTGTTTGTATAACCCAAGAATGGTTTTAATTAAACAATAAATCTAAGAAGCAATTAGGCAAAAAGGAGTTGAGGCAAAATTGGTATTTTGAGAGAAAGCTGAGATATTGCACTTTAAAAATCAGAGGGGCTGCATCTTCAGCAAATATCTGCTACAGCACCTGTGGAAGAGCCACAGTGTGGTGTTGCATAAATAGATGCCTATCAGGCGAGAAGCTCCATGGGTAGATATGTAATTATACAACTTTAAAAAAAAAATAGGCATAATATTTATACTGCAGACTGGATTGGCTTCAATCATGTGCATAATACATTTATTTGAAAACATCCTAATTATGTGTTTACCTGACAGAAGGAGCCATTACAATCACCCTAGCACGTAAACCCTTTTTATAAATCTGCCTGCTTTTGCCTTTACCCAAGAGACACACACCAACTGCACATTTATGGTTATTTATTTTAATCTGTGAAATATATAAATAGTAGTATTCTTAAAGGATATCATTAAAAGACTCTGGATTTCTTTTTTTCTTCTTTTCTATTTTGCTGGGCTTTTTTCTTAGAGCTTTTCTGAGCAGGGATGTTGCATTTCATATGCAGGAAAAAAATGCATTCTTAACACTCTAGAAATAATAACAAACCCCTTGAAAGATTTAAATTAGTTTGTTCCCTGAATTAAATGTCCCATCTGCTTCCCTTCCCTCCCCAAACCTCTTCTCGCCACCCCCTGGTGCGTGTGCACATGGGTTTGTGGTGTTTTTTTCTGGCGTTGCTTCTGAATTCCATCAAATGCACAGCTATTCCAGCCTGCTGGGGTTGTGCCTTGAAAATCAGGTTTGGAGTTTGTGCTGGGTGTTGAGTGCAGGCACTGAACCCCCTGCTCAGGGGCTGCACAGTCTGGGGTGGGAATGGGTGTGCCTGTGGCTGCTGGAGTGAGAGGAGCACAGGGGCTTGGGTTGTGTCTTCAGTTTAAACTAAGAGCATTGGAGCATTTTGTAGGGAGGAAAGTGAATATTAAGAATCCTAACAAGTTTGCAAACAGTTGTAAGGGGGAAGGGCAGTGAGGCAGAAGCTCAGCAACCTTGACAATATCTTTCTGAATAATGCTGGTTGTCTAATGTACTCACAAGATAAAGGAAATTCTAATTTAAGACTGACTCCATTCTATACTCGCAGGGCTCTCTCTCAGTCTCTGTTTCTCTCTTCCCCACCCTCTCTCTCTTATTTCCCTCTTTGTAGAGAGAATACTTCAGTCATATTAGAGAATGGCCTGGCAGCCTTAACTGCACATCATCTCCCTCATTAGAGACGAAATAGAACATGTAAATATTTTCAAACATGATGTTTTGTTGAATTTTTTCTTGTAACTCATGCTGATCATTAGCTTGTATTTTAGGCATTTATAATGAAAATGAATTCATTTAAGTTCATCCATGCTTTTGGGAAATATCTGATTTTAAATTTAAGAAAAAGGGCAGTAGACATGGTTCTTCTTGCTAGCTGTGTGTCCTTCCAGTCTGATTACACAATCTGTTATAATTATGCTGAGCTCTGCAGACCTTCGGGGAGCCAAGTTATACAGTAGAATGACTGCTAATTGCTAGGGGTAAAACCTTGGGCCCATTGAAGTCAATAGCAAAATTTCTACTAATTTCATAGAGGGTATTTCTAAGACCATCTTCAGAATGATAAACATCAATATTGTTTAATGTACTAATTTAAATTAAAGGAAACCTAAATCTATCATTAATATTATGTGGAGGCTAATAAACTCAATTTCTTGAACACTTAAGTTACATTAAATTTAAAAATCTTTAGGTCATCATTATTGAGGAAAACAGAGTTTCTTAATTTAAATTGACCAAGATAATTCCTTCTAATGCAATTTGTTATCCCTCTGCAAAATTTATGATGGAAAGCTCTATGTCTGTATGGTTTTTATGCCTGGGCAAAATGCAAAATGGCAGGATGGATTTCTCGAGACTTAAAAATGCAATCTGAGCCAGGATTCAACATCCAACAGAGTTTGGTTAAAGGCAATTACAGACTCTTGAAAGGGGTGAGTGAGATGTAAAATGTATTTCAGCAATAAAAGCTGTCTTCCCTTTGCCATAGTGTGAGGGGTGGCACTGTACTTTTGGGATACCTGGGACATGTGGCTGGTGCCCAGTTCCCACCTCCTCAGAGAGTCACCATCCATCTCCACCTCTTCCAGCCTCTCCTGGTCTTGCCCATCTGCCTCCATCCCACTGCTGAGCTCCTGTGTGGATGTATTTCCAATGTGTGCCATATCCCTTCTGCATGGCCTCCCTGTGACCAAATTCACTCTTCCCAAAACTAATTTACAGAGCTAACTGATGAATTTATTAAACATCATATACAGTTTCTAATCAGGTAGGAAGAATTTGACAGAGGAGTTGAAAATAAGAACCATCCTCAGAAGTGGGAGAAAGCTCTGACCAGAACTGACCCATGTGCATTCTTTCCTCCAGTTTACATGTATTTCAAATTATCATGTAAGTTTGCATTGAGCAGTATTTTTTGTTGCTGGAACATAATATTAACCCAAACAAATTTAAGAATCAGCATAGAAGATTTCATGTTCACAGAGGAACATGAAATCCTGACTAATCTTCATCATTTTTTAAAAAGAGAATCAGTCAGGATGAAACTATAAAGCTGTGCCTAAGATAATTAATTTTTAAAACCTTTTTTTTTTGGGAAGTGTATTTGGAATGAAAACAATCCTAATGGTAATATTGGTCTATTACTAGAAATGATGAAATTGTAAAAGCACAATTTTTTATAAAACATCATCCTCTGTCTTCAGAGGAAAAGATAGATCACATTGTCATGTTAAATGATGGTGGGACATAATTAACTGTCGTTGATCATGGAAGGCAATGCACAGCACCATTTTTAAACGAGTAGCTTAGATCATTTGTATCAAGGATCTTTTAGGAGCCAGTCAGGAAGCTGTCTTGATGATTACCATTGGTTTTCAAGAGGTTTTAGAACTAAGGAAAGTTCAGGATCTGTTAAAAAACGAATATTGTTTGAGTATTTTGGAAAATACACAGTTATAGGTCCTTCGTCTTGACAACTAACCACAGCAAAAGAATTAAATACAGTGCTCTGGTGAAGAATTAAAACTGGCAAATATAACTCACCCCCACTGCATTTATGGAAAATACCAAGCTAATTTGATATACTTTTGAATAGCAGACAAATTCAATTTTAAAAAGCAATAGTCTATTAATACCATCTACAGCTAGACTTCTAATTGCCTAATACCAAACATTCTCTTTAATAAATTAGAAACATGCAAGCAAACATGCTAAAGATTAAATGAGTCTGAGGGTGGCTCCTCAACAGTTCTGGCACATGTTTGGCACTGTAACGGCAAAATGAGGAATGCTTACAGGAGATGTGACTGAAGAGCCCAAAGCAATCAGTTCCTGCCCATGCACATTTTGAACATTTTAGCAGTGAAGAAAACAGAAAATATAAATTGTTAATCATTAGTTTGTTGATGGCACAAAAATTGTGGAAGTATTGAAATGCAGAAAGCCGTGATAGAAGATGAAAGAAGACAGTCTGCACCAAAGGCTTATCTTGGCAACATGCCTTCTTCACAGTGTGCCCTAAAATAGTATTTTCATTCTCCATCAAAGGCTAAGAATATACCAGAAACCATAAGCTTACACTTAATACTTTTTATAATATGTATGCAGAACATTATAGAGTTTATAGAAACCTAAGAACATGTATTCAGCACTCAGGTCAGGGAGGAATTATCTAGAGTTGTAACATATTGTCACTTTTCAGTTTCTAAAAGAAAACTTGCAACCACAGGACTGTGTTTCATAGCCACAAATGTGCCTATCCTTCATGAATTTGTCTAATCCCATTCTAAACCCATTTATATTCTGCAGTATCTTGGGACAATAAATTCCACAAATTTATATATATATATATCTTGTGTGGAAAACTGCTTCCTTTTGTTGGTTTTACACCTGTGACCCATTTCACCTGGGAGCTTGCCAGTTACTGTGTAGTGAGAAAGAATGAATAGTTCGTTTTGGATCACTTTCTCCACATCACTTTTGATTTTACAGACTTCTATGGCACCTGCTCAGCTCTGTCTTTTACAGGGCACATGATCCTAATTGTTCCTTGCACAGGCTTTGTTCCATGACTTGCTGCCCTCAGAGGCCTCAAGAAAGTTATGGGGAGTCAAACCAAAAGTTTGTGGAGACCAAGCAGGGGACAACAGCAGTACGTACGTTTCTGGTCTATTCTCCCTCATCCCACCATTCACAACTCAGGCCTTTCCTAATCCAGAAAAGATAAGCATTATTCTGCTCAGTTGCTTCTTGAATGCTGTGACCCTTCATCATGCTCAGCATCCTCTGGCAGCAAAGTTCCTCACCTCATTTGCTTCTCCTCTGAAGGGGCATCTCCTCTGCTTGGTTTTGAACCTCCATCTGGTGGCTTGGCTCGTGCCCCTGCCTCTGGTATTGAAAAAGTCATTGGAGGGTAAATTCCAATTCATCTTTTCTGGCCTGTAAAGGACCTTATAAACATTCAGCATGGTTTGTGTCAGTTCAGGTCAGGAGTCCTCATCTGTTCACCCATTCCTGTACTGCTGTGTACCTGGGGTTCTGAACTACCCTTGGTACTCTACTCCCATCTTTTCCAGCTCTGCTCTCTGCTTTTCCCAGCGTGGAACCAGAGCTGCACCTAGCATCCACAGTGCTGCTGACCTGCTGCTGTTTAGTGGTTTGGTCTGTGTTCCTTTCTCAGTTATTCTACTGCTTTTCTGATCTCTGCTGAACACTGAGATGACATTTCCAGGCATTTCTTTGTGATAACCTCAAAATCTTTTCTCTGTGTGGTAACAGTCAACTCACAGACCAACACATGTACTTGAAATTAGATTTGTATATTCTCATTACAGCACTTTGCAGAGATCTACATTGGTTTTAGTGACATTTTACTGTCCAGTCATTTTGAATTGTAAGATCTTTCTAATCTCTTCCTGCTAAATTCTTGTCCTTTAACCTTGAATAACTACTGTCAACAAATTTTTTCACTATTCAACCTTTCTTTTCCAAATGTCTGGTGACTCTGCTGATAGCACAGGCTTTTGTACCTCTCCCATGATCTTGACGTAGGGAGAGAAAGAAGAAAAAGAAGAAATAAAAAGAAGGAATCAATTCTGGTTGCAATATTCAAAACATGGCTGTAAGGTGGATTTGTCTGTAAGGTAGACTTAAAGAATGACAGTGATTTCCCCTGCTTTGTTCTCTAAATAATTAATAATCTCAGATTTACTTTTTAGACTGGTGCTGAGTGGTGAGGTATTGTTTTCATGGAGCCATCTGCAGTGACTCCACAGCCCCCTTCATAGTACAAACAGCTCATTCAGGGCCCATGATTTTATATGTTGAGTTAAGGTACCTTTTTCCCTGTATATAATTTTGCAGCTACAAACCCTGAATGTAATTTTTGAACTCACTCACTCAATATTATGAGATCACTCTCCACTCTTTGCAACCAGCTTTGGTTGTGTTTAGCTTCATTTCAGTAACCTGAATAATCTTGTATCATCTTCAGACTGTGTCACCTCACTACTCACCCTCGGCTTCCAAACTCCTTCAAAGATACCTCGAGAAATCTGTGTGCCCCAAAGTGAGGGAACCCAGCAAATGGTGTTTGCCAGCACGCCAGGGGTAAGTGGGTGGTGAAGGAGGAAAGGGAGTGCTCGTGTTGCCAGTTTTCTGCTTTGGGAAAGAAGGTCCCTCCAACTGGCACGAACTGCTGAGCTGCCTGCCAGGAGCGGCGGCTGCTGCGCCACAGCTACTCTTCCAGGCATCACAGGTGATGAACAGCAAAGAAACATTTACTGAGCCAGCCAGAACACAGTGTGTAACACAGGAGCAGGCAAACAATATCTGTTTCAGTATAAGCAATTATTTATCTAAAAACAAAGAAGGATGGCTATGAATAAGGAATGAGGGCTTTGGAAGAGGTGACTCTGAGAAGGACTCATGGGTCTTGGCGGGGAATCACTTGCAGATGAGCTGCCAGTGTGGTTTGGGGCCAAAAGAGCAGGGGAAACTCAGGTATGTAGAAATAGAGCAAGCAAGTGCTGGCCAGGAGTTCCCATTGTCTCTGTGCTTGGCCGTAGTGTGGCCTCTTTATTGCTACATATAATAATATCTACACTGCTTTATTATATAAAGCTTACATTATTAATACATATTACATAAAACTTTATTCTTTTCCTTGATATCATTATTCCTTCTGGTCAAATTTCATAGCCCCTGGATGATGTGTTCAACCAAATCTCAGCTATTGTCATACCTCAGAAGTTAATTGAGGCTGGTGGAACAGGGGAAGTGGGACCCCAGCAGGGTGAACAATGAGCAACAGTAAACTGTGGCCTGCAGATTACATGGAGCTTCCAGCAGGTTGCCACAGGCTTAGTACTTAGGCAAAGTATTAATTAACTTCTATAGTAATGATCTGTAATGGAGTATTAATAGCACATGGTGTGCATGCAGATCATCCCAAAGCTGGGAGTGTTGTACACACCAGTGAAAAAACATAAATAATACAAAAGGATCTTGAACCTCTGCAGTACAGACGGGAGCTACCACAACAATCTGCACCTAGGAAAGACAGGGGTGAGTTGTTCAGGCCATGGGGAAATGAGGTCCTGTGTTAGATCCATCCCTCTTCAATGAGTCAAAGGTGAATAGAATCTGCCTAGTCAAGAGATCCTGTTTTAAAGGTAAATCTCTGCAGGGACACTGTTCCTGTTGGTGGGCTCTCAGCCTTGCAAGGAGGTGAGTGTTGGGCACCTGGATATCTTGGGAGTTTTCCTTGGCTCCTTTCTGCATATTTGAGTATGAACATTTAAAAACTCACTTTATGAACCTGCTGTGTTGGTACAGTATCACTTTTCAGGGTCACTGCCAAAGCAGGACAAACTGTTAAGCTATTAGTCAGTGGAGCCCAACATGGGAGGCTGTTTGGTTTGGATGATGTAAGGATATAAACAGGAATTCTGGTCTGAAATCAAATGGAAAAAGATTGATAATAACATGATGATAAAACTACAACGAAGGACACCCAATACCAATGGTGGAAAGGATTGTATGCCTTTGGGAGCACCTTGCAGGGAATCATGTCCACAGGGGAAGAGTTGAGTTGGTCACCAAAGAGCTTTAAATTGGGCCTATGCCTGCAAGCTCTTGTCAGCACCTGCCCAGATGTCCCCTGAGGCCAACCTCGAGTTGTCTCAGGCTCCAGCGAAAACTCCTCCAAGGGGTTGTTTTGCAGATGTTACCTTCTGAAATGCCTCTTCACCGCTGTGTGGCAGCACTGGATACCGGATTTCTCCTCACCTACCTCCGAGTCAGGGTAAGCCCTGGATTTATGGAGCGGTCATAGGGCTCAGCCCTCCAAGCAGCTGCTCTGACACACTCATGGGGATGGATGGCAATGCTCGCAGGTCTTGCCGGATGTGGGAGTGCATTATTGGAGCCTCTGTCCTGCCTTCTGCCCCAGATGGAGTGGGAAGGTACCCGGTGTGCTCAGCGCCCACCCCGGCAGCTCCTCGAGGAGTGGCTGTTCTGCAAACGAGACGCTGACCCACCTCTCACGTCCCAGTGGGACCCAGAACCCTGTGCCATCGCTATCTCGGCATGGGACAGGAGAGAGACACTCCTCCAGGACCACCAGAGGAGCTTCTGGCTACAGTAAACACACAAACCCTCCAACTCACACTGTGTCTCTGCTCTGCCAGGTATTATTTTGGTGAGCCAGAGCTTCAAACTTCTTTCCTACTTTTATCTGCCAGCCATTAGCAGTGGGTGAGAAGCAGGCATGTGGGCTGCTCCCTGCCATCATCCTGCTGCTGCATCACTCCAGCCTTGTGTGCCATGGGGAGCTCAGTGCCCTGCCTGGGAATGCTCACTGCTGAGAAAATCTTACATCCAGCCTCAGCTTCTCCTTTTTAACTTCAGGCTCCTTGTCCTACCATCTTCTGAGACTCTGAACTAATTCCCTTCCTTCATTTATATTGTTACCTTGAAGGTATTTATAGAGCAAGACTGCATCCCCTCTGACTCTTTACACTGCTAATTTATAAAACCTTGGTTCCTTCAGTCTTTCATAACTATGTGCCTTAATCTGGGCACAGATTCCTATTCTATTTCTCAAAGTGGAGGGATATTTTTTATATTTTAAACTTGGAACAACCTGCATTCATGCAAGTGACTACGACAGGCTGCCCACCCTGTGGCTACTTGGGTTTCTCTCCCCGTGGGGAGGCAGGCAAGAAGAGCCCAGTGCAAGAGGTGTCCATCCCCAGGTGTGTGCACAGCTGGCAAGCACTCAAATGTGGCTGGCATAAAGGATTGGGGTGAGGGACCACACTGGCAGCGCTGCCGAGCTGTGAGCAGGCACTGGCGTGGCAGGTACCATACAGCACTCTTCCCAACCCTCCATCCTGAGCTGGCATCTGCTCTGTTCAGGGCTGTGAAACTGTAGGATTATACAGTGTTAGCCTGGCTCTCACTCATTAACCATGATCTCACTGCTTTCCAGTACATACACCGAGCCATTCCTTGTACTGGGTTTGCACGGCAAGGTTTAGGTAGTGGGGGGTACAGGAGTGACTTCTGTGAGAGGCTTCTGGACACTTCCTCCATGTGCAGCAGAGCCAAGATGGACCTACCACTGGCCAAGGCTGAGCTCGTCAGAGACAGTGGGAGCACCTCTGGGATTTAAACAGATTTAAGCAAATTTAAGAAGGGGTTAAAAACCCCAGCATCTGCAGCCACAAAGAGAAATGAGAGTATGTGAGAGAAACTGCTGTGCAAACACCAAGTGAAGGAGGGGAGGAGGTGCTCTGGTGCCAGAACAGTCTCCCCTGCAGCCCGTGGTGCTGCCCATGGTGAGGCAGCTGTGCCCCTGCAGCCTTTGGAGGTCCACAGTGGAGCAGAGATCCACCTGCAACTCAGGGATGACCCAGCGCCAGAGCAGGGGGATGTCTGAAGGAGCCTGTGANGATGTAAGGATATAAACAGGAATTCTGGTCTGAAATCAAATGGAAAAAGATTGATAATAACATGATGATATAACTACAACGAAGGACACCCAATACCAATGGTGGAAAGGATTGTATGCCTTTGGGAGCACCTTGCAGGGAATCATGTCCACAGGGGAAGAGTTGAGTTGGTCACCAAAGAGCTTTAAATTGGGCCTATGCCTGCAAGCTCTTGTCAGCACCTGCCCAGATGTCCCCTGAGGCCAACCTCGAGTTGTCTCAGGCTCCAGCGAAAACTCCTCCAAGGGGTTGTTTTGCAGATGTTACCTTCTGAAATGCCTCTTCACCGCTGTGTGGCAGCACTGGATACCGGATTTCTCCTCACCTACCTCCGAGTCAGGGTAAGCCCTGGATTTATGGAGCGGTCATAGGGCTCAGCCCCCCAAGCAGCTGCTCTGACACACTCATGGGGATGGATGGCAATGCTCGCAGGTCTTGCCGGATGTGGGAGTGCATTATTGGAGCTTCTGTCCTGCCTTCTGCCCCAGATGGAGTGGGAAGGTACCCGGTGTGCTCAGCGCCCACCCCGGCAGCTCCTCGAGGAGTGGCTGTTCTGCAAACGAGACGCTGACCCACCTCTCACGTCCCAGTGGGACCCAGAACCCTGTGCCATCGCTATCTCGGCATGGGACAGGAGAGAGACACTCCTCCAGGACCACCAGAGGAGCTTCTGGCTACAGTAAACACACAAACCCTCCAACTCACACTGTGTCTCTGCTCTGCCAGGTATTATTTTGGTGAGCCAGAGCTTCAAACTTCTTTCCTACTTTTATCTGCCAGCCATTAGCAGTGGGTGAGAAGCAGGCATGTGGGCTGCTCCCTGCCATCATCCTGCTGCTGCATCACTCCAGCCTTGTGTGCCATGGGGAGCTCAGTGCCCTGCCTGGGAATGCTCACTGCTGAGAAAATCTTACATCCAGCCTCAGCTTCTCCTTTTTAACTTCAGGCTCCTTGTCCTACCATCTTCTGAGACTCTGAACTAATTCCCTTCCTTCATTTATATTGTTACCTTGAAGGTATTTATAGAGCAAGACTGCATCCCCTCTGACTCTTTACACTGCTAATTTATAAAACCTTGGTTCCTTCAGTCTTTCATAACTATGTGCCTTAATCTGGGCACAGATTCCTATTCTATTTCTCAAAGTGGAGGGATATTTTTTATATTTTAAACTTGGAACAACCTGCATTCATGCAAGTGACTACGACAGGCTGCCCACCCTGTGGCTACTTGGGTTTCTCTCCCCGTGGGGAGGCAGGCAAGAAGAGCCCAGTGCAAGAGGTGTCCATCCCCAGGTGTGTGCACAGCTGGCAAGCACTCAAATGTGGCTGGCATAAAGGATTGGGGTGAGGGACCACACTGGCAGCGCTGCCGAGCTGTGAGCAGGCACTGGCGTGGCAGGGACCATACAGCACTCTTCCCAACCCTCCATCCTGAGCTGGCATCTGCTCTGTTCAGGGCTGTGAAACTGTAGGATTATACAGTGTTAGCCTGGCTCTCACTCATTAACCATGATCTCACTGCTTTCCAGTACATACACCGAGCCATTCCTTGTACTGGGTTTGCACGGCAAGGTTTAGGTAGTGGGGGGTTACAGGAGTGACTTCTGTGAGAGGCTTCTGGACACTTCCTCCATGTGCAGCAGAGCCAAGATGGACCTACCACTGGCCAAGGCTGAGCTCGTCAGAGACAGTGGGAGCACCTCTGGGATTTAAACAGATTTAAGCAAATTTAAGAAGGGGTTAAAAACCCCAGCATCTGCAGCCACAAAGAGAAATGAGAGTATGTGAGAGAAACTGCTGTGCAAACACCAAGTGAAGGAGGGGAGGAGGTGCTCTGGTGCCAGAACAGTCTCCCCTGCAGCCCGTGGTGCTGCCCATGGTGAGGCAGCTGTGCCCCTGCAGCCTTTGGAGGTCCACAGTGGAGCAGAGATCCACCTGCAACTCAGGGATGACCCAGCGCCAGAGCAGGGGGATGTCTGAAGGAGCCTGTGAGCCCAGGGGAATCCTGAGCTGGAGAAGGTCCTCCTGGCAGGACCTGAGGACCTGTGAAGAGGGAGCCCACCCTGGAGCAGCTTTGCTGGCAGGACTTGCAAGCCCATGGGGAATCCACACTAGAGCAGGGAAGAGTGTGAGGAGTCTCCTCACTGCAGAGTAAGGAGCAGCAGAGACAACACGTGATGAATTGACCACAGCCCCCATTCCCTGTCCCCCTGTGCCACTAGGAGGGGAGGAGGAAGAGGAAATCAGGAGTAAAGTTAAGCCTGGGAAGCAGGAATGGGTGGAGGGAAAGTGTTTTAAGATTTAGCTGTATTTCTCATTATCCAATTCTGATTTAATTGTTAGCAAATTAAGCTAATTTCCCCAAGTCAAGCCTATTTTGATGAGATGGTAACTGGTGAGCAATCTCTTCCTGTTGTTATCTCAACCAATGAGACTTTTGTTCTATTTTATCTCCCCTGTCCAGCTGAGGAGGGGAGTGATGGAACAAGTTTTCTGGGCTCCCGGTGTCCAGCCAGGGTCACCCCATCACATTCCTCTCTCGATGAGGTTCCAGATTGCTGTGTGTTAGTGCTGGATCTTCTCTTTTTGCATCCAGCCCTTGCATATAATGTTCCCAGAGAGATTTGGATGCATCCCAGGCTGTACTGGGTGCCCACTGGTGATGCTGATATAAATGGTGCTACCTCATTCTCTGTTTAATGAAACTTTAAAATGCAAGTGCCGGTCCTGTCTCCGGTGGTAACGTCACTGAAATTGTTCCCAATTTTGAAGTCTCATTTTTATGGTTACTATCTGAGTCTATGACTCATCAACCAATTTCTAGCCCACATCAAATTCTTTACTGAGTTTTCATTCAGTCTTCAAGAAAACTCAGTTATAGCACTACAAGAGCAACTGAGAGGACTGGCCACAGAGGGAATGGAGGAGCAGGCTGCTAATGAGGGCAATCAGTTCAGATGGAGGAGGAAATGAGTTGTAAGACATAGGGACGAACGGGGTTGGAGGCAGTGCAGTCCCACCTCCGGATGTCCCCGTGGGTTGAAGGGAGCGTGTGGCTGGGTCCCAGGCAGCAAATGATTGCAAAGCAGCTTCGGTTACTGCAGAACTCCCAAAACCACAAGCTGCTTGAAGGGCTCAAGGTGCTTCCCACATCACCTTCCTCATTACCACGGTTAAGTGCACTCGGCTGGAGAGCTTTGTGATTCATCCATAGTGTGAGCTGTGTGCCGGGAGGAGCTGGGCGAAGGGCAGATTCCCCAGCCTCAAGAAACTTCATACCACTCTCATACCAGCTCTCTCACATCTTAGTCCTTTCCCAAAACGTGAAAGAGCTGGGGAGGAAAGCAAAACATCTGCTTCCTGGTGAGGGAGAGATGTGTGGCTGCTCAGCAGGTTATCTGAGAAGAGAGGTTATTGAAATTCTTATTTTCAAGGGACTGCACTTAAAAAGGCTGTTGGTTATGTGAGCTGCTGGACTTTGAAAATAAGATACAGAGTTAGCTTTCCCTCCCCACTGACATTCAGTTCCCTTTGGAAAAAATGTCTCCATGTGCAAAAGCAAAGGCAGAGTGCAAACATTCCCCTCCTGCCACGTGGGAAGGACTGAAACAAGGAAGGCTGTGAACACAGGCAAGAGGTGAGCCCTGCAGGCAGGCTGCCTCACCTCCAAGCTGCCAGCTGTGCTGTGGAGCCCTGAGCAGAGGTTGTAGGTTAGGTAAAGCAGTAACAAGGAGAAGCAGGAAAGAAGAAGATGGAAGGATGAAACCCAGTTTGAAATTCTCCTGCCAGAGAGCTGCAGGCAGGAGGACAACAGATTCTGGACCTGTCTTCTCAACCTTTTTTTTGTAATGGGATGCACATTGTTCTCTCCCAGGGCCCAGATAATCCCTCTGATGAAGGGAAGATTATTTTTCAATACTCTCTTCAGAGATTTCTTTTAAAATTCTCAGGTGCACTGTGTCTGGACCTGCAGATTTACAACATGCAGGTTGAGTTTTGTCAGATACTCTTTTACCATCTCTGTGTTTATCCTTTGCTCTTGGCCTCTCCAGCTGCTCTCTCATAAATTCTCTGCTTCCTGAAGAAGAATCCCAAATTTCTTCATTACCATTACTGAAGGTAGGTAAGCATGGTTTTCTCCACCCCAAACCACTCTGGGGTCAGACCAACTCAGCCTTCAGTTGCTGAAAGACTTGGATTTATTCCCTAATTCCTCTGTCCTTCTGTTCTTGTTTTTGAATTAGAAACATTAATATATAAACACCACAGTGTGACTAGAGCAAAGCTGTCCACATGGAGGGTGTTTAAAATGCACAGTTCAAGCATATGCTGCTACAGGTATACATTGGTTTGGCACTTACTCACCTTCACATGGACCTGGTGTGTTCATATATTGATAGATTAAATGAGTAGGTTACAGCTCTGCCCACATATATGGACTGTTTTCTTATTTCTTGTTTCCTAACCATCTTCTGTAATTTTGTTGCTGTTTTCTATGCTTTCCCAGCTACGTATTTCTTGTCTGACATTTTATACCTGTGGATTATCTTTGAATTGCTCCTCTCACCACCTTGCCACTCACACTGCAATTCTCCCTTGCAGAACTGCTCACTGCAATTTTCCCTGCTCCTGGCTGTCGTGTCCCATTGGTGGCAGAACCATCCGTCAGCCACTTACAACCACACAGAGACAGGACAAAGGCGCTGGCACCAACCCACCAGCTCTGTCTAGTGAGTGGGCTGATGAAAGTGCAGCAGCATCTCTAGGGCTGGCCTGGGAACTGGGTAAGGCATTGTTAAGCACCCGTGCTGCCCCTCTGCCTTTGGGAGGTGTGGGGCTCACCATCTCCATTTGCTCCCACTCATCAGCACAGTGCTGGTGAAAACTGGGTGGCTTCAATCTGCTACAGACCAAAGGGACTGCAGGACATGAGGAACAGATATTCAACCTGGAGCTTCGTGTTAGTAGCCTTTTCCTTTTGATCACCGTGGGCTTGGTTCTGCAAGAGCATTGGAACGTGAGTGCTGCAGGGCATCT
Organism: Chloropsis cyanopogon; assembly: GCA_013400585.1. Classification (NCBI taxonomy): domain Eukaryota; kingdom Metazoa; phylum Chordata; class Aves; order Passeriformes; family Irenidae; genus Chloropsis; species Chloropsis cyanopogon. The sequence continues at coordinate 59,539 of WEZZ01031283.1, forward strand.
GACACATCCACACATCCGATTTATGTGTGTCAGGACTCCAGAGCTGTTTAAGACACTTGTCTGTTGTGTTTTGCTCAGTGCTTAGCACCTCATGAGCCTGAGCATTTCAAGCGAACTCCCAAGTGTGACATGCTTCCTTATGGCACTTGGTAGCCCAAATTTAGATGCTAACAGCAGTTGTATATTAGTGTGGTTATAGAGACTGAAGGGAAAAGACCAGTCTGGGCGTCCCACACTCCCACAGAACCAGAGTAAGGCTCTTCCCTCGGGACCCTTGGCTGCACCTCTCGGATTTAAGCAATTGCAGGCTTTTCTAAGGAAGGAATAGTCTGCAGCCTATGTTAATCCTTTTTGCTGTGGTGGAGCTGGCAGGACAAGGCTCTGCAGAGCCTCCTCCTTCTGTTCCAGACCCGGGGTTGGTTTGTGTTTAGCCACGCTCAAGTGTTCACATCCTGGGTAGCACGGGTTTCAGGGTGCCAGGAGCCTGCTACAGAGCCTGCTGCCCTCCTTTTGCCGGGAATGCAGTGCGTGCCCCCCTGCCCGGCGGGCACCAGGCGAGACCCCGCAGAGGCTCCAGCGCTGGCCGTGCCAAGGCGAGCCCAGGAGCGGCTCCCGGGGCCCTGCCCCGGCCCTCGGGCAGGCTGCAGAGGGCAGGCGGGACCCCACGGCACGGGAAAGGCTCTCCATCAGCACGGCTTCAGCCTTTCCAGCGCTCACTTCCCTGCCTGCCCGACGCCAGGCAATTTCAGACTGCAGCACTTCTCTCCTGAGGAAATACTGGCCATAGATTTAGGAATAGATATTGCCAAATAGTGTATTGTTTTCATAAATCTCTGTAGGTCCGCTTTATATCCTAGAGGCTAGACATTCTAATTATTGCTTCTATTTTATCTAAATTGGCAACAAAGCCATCATAGCTCAGCTCAGAGACAGTGCAGGTAATTCTGCTAGACCAAATTTTGACCTTTTAAAGTTCATTCTGAAGTGTCTTCTCCGCTCTCTCCGGTTCTTGCCTGGCTCTTCGGTTCTGCTTTTTTAGAACCTTCGCCCAATTTAAAATAGCAATCACCATAGCTTCAATACATTGTACCTTAAAGATGTAGGCAATTACTGTGTGAAATATCTCAGAAGCAGGACTAATATCAAAGGGCATTCTCATACCCTTACAACATCCAAATAGCATATTAAAGATCTTGTTGAAGTTAGATTTAAGCTTGTCTCTTCACAGTTTATTTGCTGAAGCAAATGCCCTTCATTTCACAGTGATTTTTTCCCCTTTTGCTGGGAACCTGCCTGTCACATAGTGGTTTCACAGAACAGTGTTCATGTGTTGCAGCTGCATTTAAATAATGTAAACCAAAGCATCTCCCTCCTTAAGCTGCCTCGGCAGTGACAGATACAGAATTAGCTACATCTGAATTTTTTTTCTTCTTTCAACAGCTCCCAGATTTTCTATATGATGTTGCATTTTTGCTTTCCCTTTAAGAGTGGGGGTTTTTTTTGGGTTTGGTTTTTTTTTTTTTTATTTTATTTTATTTTATTTTATTTTTGGTTTGGAGAGATCATTGAAGTAACCGACCTTTGGAGTTTAATGTGGTATTCCCTTTCCAGACAGCCTCAGTCCAACCAGATATCTGAGAATCCTCCCGGGCTAAGCCTATTATAGCAAATGTTTCTCCTTCTTTGCAGATTATTTTTTTTAATGTAAATGACATTCTGTGCACCAGCTTTTAAACTAAAGTGGGACTCGACTGTCACAAAGAGTGTGGAGTGGCACAGGGTGAATATCTCCCTATATGTCATCCTGTGGTATTTACAATAAAAATATTTCTGAGTTCACAATCAGGAGCAGTTCTCGAGTGGTGCCTCTGGATAGAATTGTTGGAAATTCATTATCTGGTGCTTGTTTAAAGACAAACAATGTTGTGTGTTATTGTTCTTTTTTATATTCTAAATGCAAAGCAGTCTTTGTTATAGGCTCTTGATTAATTCCCGTTACTGTAGCACCCTGTACTGCTTTCAAACAAACAGTGATTTCCTAAGTGGCTTGTGCCTTTCCCCAGTCCCAAGGGAGGTGCCTGCTGCCTCCCCTTCAGGAGGCTCTCAGGCCATCACCCCAGCCCATCACCCACTGCCCTCACCTGTGCCTCAGGGCAGGGCTGCCTCAGCACAGCATTGCCCAGGGCTCCAGTTTCAAGGATACTTCCATAAGCCCATCTATTCCCCAGTTCTGGCCAATTTATTTTATCTTGTAGAGGAGGGAAATAAGTTACTATCCCACAAAGCTTCAGAGAAGGGCGTTAAAACCTGATGCAACTGCCTTTTCAGAAGCTGGAAGACAAATAATGCCGAATATGTGATATTTTGAGTGGATGGAGGCAAGGGTCTCAGTGCTTGGCAACATTGCCAACTTCTGGTGGCTCCACACCCGTTTCTCATTCTTTTCACTGTGAAGTTTGACCACTCACTTGGACATATTTGCCCCTGTACAAGGGTTTGCTCTGCTGGCATTCACTGCATGTGCAATCTTGTCTCTACCCTCTATGCCAGAAAGCACCCTGGCACGACTCTGCCACTACCACGGAGAATTATTTTCTGCATCATTTGTGACATATTTGCCTAAATATGATATGATTTTTGTCTGGTGTTTCCAGCAAAACTTAGCAAACAGGGACTCCCGCCTGTCAGAAAATGTCTTATTCCTCCTTTATTTTCTTCACTTTTAGCCTTTTGTTTTGGAAACAGTTCAGCATAAATAGCTGCTTATTCTGCAGAGAGTGATTTAGAGCCCTGCTGGTGCCTGCCAGGCTTTTCACCCCATCTGTAGGCAAGAGCAGTGTACAGCCCAGCAGCCGACCTGCTGCCCATGCTGAATTTCACCCCAAAAGCCTCTGGCTGAGGTTCAGGTTATTGCAGTTTCTCACAGCCTTCTGTAACTCATTTACTTAATGATCCTCTCCACACAAGTCTGTCTGTTATTAATGAGTCACTAAGTTTTCAACAATCCTATGTTTGAGCTTTAAGGTTTAAGCCCATCACATGTGCATCCACTAATCTGCATTGCAATTAATTGTGAATAAAAATGAGCTTTTCTTCTAAACAACGTCAGAGCCTCCCATGTGCTCTGTGATCAGCACCAAGGCTCCATCCTGGTGTAAAAGGGCTCCGTGGCTGCAGTGGTGGCAGCTGCCTTTGCTGTCTTCTCCAGGATTCTGCTAATTCCCCCTCTCAGGCATGCCTGCCCGGGGGGGTTGGCGTGCCAGTGCTACTCCCTGTGGTTCCTCTGCACAGTGTCCCACCGGTATTTCCGTCACATACCCTCCCCCCAGACCTCTGCAATGCCAGCCAAATCACAATTGACTTCATGCATGAGAACATCTCATTCCTCCTGCCTATTCCCTTGGTTTCCAGCCTCAATGCAGAGACAGCTCTGACATATTTTGCTTATTCCCTTTCTAATTCTCCCTCTAAGTTTCCAAATCTCATCACAGCCACATTTTCTTGGCTGTGCAGACTCAGAAATCCACGTGCAGACATGGGAAGAGACACTTCCTTTGGGCCCCTCAAACCCTCTTCTTGCTTAGGGCTGCCTGGTGTGGGGGCTCTCCAGGAGATGTCCCTAGCAGAGGACGTGAGCTCATTCTCTGGAGGAATGTGACTGTGCCCCTGACAGGTCTCTAGCTGCTGCCCGAAGAGAGAAAAATGGAAAAGCAACTTAATGAAAAATCTTATTTCCATTTTGCTTGGTTCCAATGAAATATTTTCTATGATTTGTTTCTGTTTTCAAAATCTGACACCTCTGTGTAGCCTCCCTCATTTGTGTCATGTTCTCTCCACCTGTGTGTTTATGGATTTCACTTTACCTGTTCTCGTTTTCTTCTTCAGGAAAAAAACCCAACCCACACCAAACCCATTTTTCTTATTCTGCCTTTTCAGATCACCAGAATTAGTGCTTCTTTTTTTTTGTTTCTCTCTTGTCACTTTTCCAAAGTTGAAGAAGTTTGGCACTGTTCCAGCTAGAAAGGGAAAAGTCATAAGGCAGTCCCCACCCACTATCCTTCTGCTCCACTCCAGAGCAGGAACAACTAACGGGAAAGAGATGGGAGAAGAGGCAAGGGAAATAAAATAACACATCAAACTTCCAAACTTTTTATTTCAAAGAAATAGATATATTTTCATAATTTAAAAAAAAAATCCAACCCAAAATCACTAAGGAAGAGACATTGCTTTACATCCACAGCATTTTTTTCCCCAAATGAGATGCTTCTATCTTTCAGAGAGGAGCAGGATCCTTGCAGAGGTGCTTGGGTAGGGACACTCACAAAGTGTGCTGCTATGGGCTCAGCTTAGCACAGGGTGACACCTCTGCAGGGTGTCCAACCCCGTGTCCTGAGAGCTGCCCAGCCCTGCTGAGCTGGACTCAACATCCTGAGAAAGAAGGGAGAGAGGGAAACAAAATCAGTCCTGAGCCACCTCCTGGCCCTGTGCCATGCAGGCCATGAAAATGTAGAGGCCAGCACAGGCAGTCCTGGTGTCCCTGGGACACCTGAAGCACCCCTGGGCACAGAAGGGCTTGTGCACAACAAGGCTATGGATCCTCTCCAGAATCTGGATTTACCTATCTCACATACAGGAATTGCTTGTAAAATTGGTAAAACTGCTGCCTTCTGGGTAGCTGATCCAATATCTCCTGCCCTCCTGCTAGCATCTTGTATTTCCTTTCCAGACTGAATTTTTCTAACTGCTGCTTCAGCCTTCAGATCTTGTTGCTCCTCTGTGAGACAGAGACTGCTGAACTGTCAGGAACATTTCTGGCTGAGGTTGGAGCATCCCTCAATCTTCTTTCCAGCAAACTGAGCAGTTTGTACCATTCCACTCTTGTACCAGAGCTTGTTTTCTGATGCCTGGGTAGTATGTATGGCTTTCCTTTCCTGAACTTTGGTGACCTTTTTACTTCTCGACACCCAAGTTGCCAATAACATCCATAGTAATCATTTCAACAGTAACGTGAAGAGTCGAGATGCTCCCCTGCTTTTGTTTGATATTCTCCTGTTATATATTCAAGGAAGATGTTGGATGCTTTCAGCATGCTGTTGAAATGAGAGCTCATGTGGAGTCAGTTACCTGAAATCATTCCTGAGCCGCCTTCTGTCACAGCTTTCCAAGCCCCATCCTGGAGATAAAGGCTGCAATCTTTGTTCCCGTTTGCCTTTGCTTGCATGCACCTGTATTAAAATGCATTTAGTTGGATTATGGCCATTTTACCAGGCAGGTTAGAAGATACTAAAGCAGCAACATGGCCTGCTCATTATTAGCATCCCTACCAGTCACTGCATCACCTGCAGACTTCACCATCACAGCTTTCTTATGGTCAGGCTGACCACTGGATAAAAACATAAACATTGTTGCAACAAGAACAGATTCCCCCAAGAGACCTCTCTGAGGACACCTCCATCCTCTGAGGTGTCCCCAGCAGCCACCACATGGTGAGATCTGGGACGGGTTTTAGTCCACTTAGTTAATGCTCCGATAATTCCTTCTGTAGTGTGGGTTTTTGCATTCCAAATGTCATGTAGTAATAGGCAAAATGCTTTGAGGAATTCCAGTTCACTATAATGATACACTTGGCTTTATCAATCAGACCTATAAGGCTGTCCAAAAAAAGACCCCACAAAAAGACATGAACCAACCAGTTCGTGTGCAGGTCTCTGGGCTGTGCCTTTAAATTTTTCCAAACACTAGAACTACACTGACATTTCTCTAGTCTTTTGGAATTTGACCATTTTTCTAAGATCTGTTAAGCTGTGGCATTGGCTTGAGCTAGTTCCTTCTAGACTCTTGAGCATCAGCTGTCTGGATGATCTGCAAGTGCTGAATTCGAGGAGATCATGCCTCACATCCCCCATTGTTACAGATGGCAGGATTTATATTCCATCCACAGTATCATCTGGAGATGAATATATCCTCCTGCTTCATTCCAAATACAGAACAGAAATATCTACTAAACATTTCTGCCTTTCTGCACCAGCCACCATCTGGCACGAGCAGGGAAGAAGCAGCGCTCCAAGCCAAGCTCCAGCGGTCCCGCCGGGAGGCTCGTGCCATGAACACGCCTCACCCACCCCGGACTGCTGGGGGGGCCTTGGGGCTCCCCACGGCCCACAGCCAGGGCTCACCCTGTGCCTTCCCCTGCACTCACCAGCCTGGTTCCCTGCTGAACCTTGCTGCTGGCAGGGTGCTGGGGCAGACCCCTGGCCCTTGCCCTCTGCCTCAAGGCCAAGCCGGCAGTCTGGCTCCAGTGAAATTCCCCATCTGACCCTGGGCTGAAGAGGCCATTACCATGTAAATCACTGAGCCTGGAAGGCAGAGAATGTGGAGCAGCCGTGATGGAGAGGGATGAGATAAGGCAGCTTTTATTGAAATTCAGAAATCTTTTATTCTTTTCCCACCAGCCACTCAAACAGCAGCTGAAAGCCAAACTGGGGCTTGTATGAGACTTGTTAGAGGAAAACAAACATGCCAACAGTGCTTTGGATATATGTCTTAGAGTGGAAGTCACCTCTTGTGCCTCTCCAAGTCACCCCTCTCCTGTAGTTCCCATCTGTCCTGGAGTGGCATCCCCATGCTGTCACACCAGCTGGGCTTGATGGTGCTTTCCTGGCTCTCTCTGGTTCCTCCTGGCTGCAGCATCAAGGACTTAGAGCAGGCAGTCCCTCAGCCCTGTAAAACACAGAGTCAGGGAACACCAGAGTCCCAGGACTGGTGTGAGTGAGATCGAAGGGAAAGGATTCCCAGGCTTTCCCTTTTTTTTTTTTTTTACATCAGTGTTCTTTATTTACTCTTTATTGCATATGGCAAAGCCAGGAGGAGAGAAGAAGAGAAAAAAGGCACAAGTCTGCAGGGGAGAAAAGAGAGGCGTTATTGTGAACGTGTGTTGTCCCTGGCTGGTGGCACAGCAATTCTGTGGGATGTGGGATTCCCTGCTCCGAGGGCTGCCTTGCTGCTATGTCACAGTCGGTGGGGGAAAGGCTGCTGCAGGAAAGGCTGTGCTTGGGTTGGAGGATGGCTCCTGGCAGCAGTCACTGCGCAGGGCGGCGGTGCAGGGCTGGCCTGGCTGTGTCCCCTCAGCAGCAGCACGGGTGGTTAATAATTAACCAGGTGCGGAGACAGGCGTCCGGTGTGGGATGGCATCGCAGACATCTGACACTCCTAATGGCCTCCTCACTCTGCCCCTCACAGCAGGGCTGCCAGCTGATCCTGCCACTGCTCCTGAAGGTCATCCCTGTGCTGCCATCCCCTCCCAAGGGCTGGGCCAGAGCCCCTGCTGCTGCAGGCCTCACCCCACATCCTGCCTCCAGGCGCTGCGTGGGGTCACATCGTCACCCCTGGGATGGCTCTTGGGGACCCAGGTTCTCTACAGCCCCCAGTGCCTGCAGGAGGTCAAGGCCAAACCAAGCTGGGATCCACCAACCAACCTTACTGCTGGGGTTTCTGGTAGGGAGCCATCCTACCTTTCGTCCAAATTTGTTTTTCTAGCTGGGAGAAGCCCTCTGGCACAGGCCAGCAGTCCCTGTGCCGGGGCTATGATTTGTGCATCAGCACCGATGCAGGTACTGGCTTTGCAGACCCACACCTGGGGAATGCATCCGTGTGGCTCCTTGAGTGCTCTCAAACTGCCAGAGCACGTCTGAGCCTGGGTGTAGCACTGGCAGGCCATGGGGAGGCAGAAACAAGCCCATGGGGAGGGAAAGCCTTTGGTCACAGCTCAAGCATCACTGCAGATGCTGGGGCTGTGCTGGGACTTGGGCACACAGCCCTGTCCCCCCATGCCAGAGGGAAACATCTGCAGTGGTGTCAACACCTGCTTTGGCTCTTAAAAAAAGGACTGCTGGAGGCACCAGCCTTCAGGGGGTCCCTCTGAAGAGACCACCCTGCTGTGATAAGGCACCAAAGTCCCTGGAAAATGAAGGTAAAGGTTCAGGTAGGGGATTAGCAGGTAGGATTAAAGGCTCAGCAGCTCTTGAAATGGATCTGAATCACACTCTAAAGCAGCCACCGCAGCTCTGCAGTGAGGAATTGCTCCTTGTCTGGCTTAATTACATCTCATAGCAATTCTTTGCTTGCTGTCTGTGCTCACCTTTCCCAGGGGTCACAGGGTGCCCTGTGCATCCCTGAAGGCAGCTTGGCCATCACCATGTTTGAGGCTGATGCACGGTGAGGGTAAGGAAGCCACTGGCAGAGCTGCCACCAAAAAATCACTTGGAAATCTGAAGAAATGCCTTTCATCCATCAAATTTCAGTCACCAGCAAAGAGATTTAATTTTAAGCACCATTTGATTTTAAAGAACAAGAATCTGTGGTTACCAGTGACTCCCACCTTTTCCAAAGGCAGCCCTGAGAGCTGGAGCTGCCACCAGGCTGTCTCCCTGCACCTGAACACCCAGACCCCCTCCAGCATCAGCTGAAAAATTGGTGTCTGACATGCCCAGCAATGTTTGCCACTTACTTCTTTGACACCATGTGAATGTTCCCAAATGCCAGTGGTGCATGCTGTGGGGATGTTTGTGCCTCCCCAGAAACCCCAAACACTGGCAGTGCAGGACAGGGGGGATTTTCACTGTGCAGTGATATTTCACATTCAGGAAAACTCTCACATTTCCAAAGACAAGTGGGGGGATGGAAAGGGCTCTGCCCAACAGTGCCCATATCACATAGACAGCCCTGGGAAAAGGACTGACCTGTAACTGGGTCCAGTGGTGGATATGTGGAAGAGGGTTGATGGGAAAACAGCCAGTGGGCACTGCCAGTGCCTTCACACACAGGGGAGGTGGGGACTGATCCCCTTCTGCCCCCACCAGATCCATGAGTCTGCAGCTTAAATCTGTGTCATGAGAAAGTATTTCCTTTGTTTTAAAAATGCCAAGCCAACAAATTTGGGTGCTCTTCTTGTTTTGAGAGACACGGTGAATATTGAGGAGTTCAGGCTACTGAATGTCTTCTCAACCAAAACTCACAGCTTGTCACCCCACCTGGATAGTGCTCAGTCCCTAACTGAGCAGGGTAGCCGACAGCTGCACTGCTCATCCCACGGCTCTGCTGCACTAGCACTCCTTTTTGGAGTGGTTTCTGCTCTTTTTCCAACATCCATCCATCCCTCTCCTCGTTTTTGTGAGCATCACTGGCACTGCAGAGAGGAGCCCACAGGGACCTTGGGGTCTCCTATCCAAAAGGCAATTGAAAGCCCTGCACTGTCTGAGGATGCTGGGATGATTTTTCCACTGTGTGCAGCATTTTGCTTCATGTGCCTGTATTTCACCCCCTCAGCTATGAGCTCCATGGCCCAGGTGTGGCCCCTGGGGACCACGCTGCCTGGGGACACTGCAGGGCTCCGGGGGCTGGGAGGTGCGGAGGGCACCGGGAGGGGAGGCAGAGGCGGGACGGGCACTCTCCCGTGCGGGGTTGCCATATCAACAGGTTCTCTGGGAGTCTCTCGCTGCAGATGCAGCATTCTGGGATGCTGTGATGCAGCTCGAGCACTCCTGGCTTCTGTAGCCCCGCATCCCTTCAAGTGCCCCCTCCTCTCTGCTTCCCGGGGACTCTTCATTGCCACGCATGTCCCCGGGACATCAGCTGCAGCTGGTGCTGAGGGGGACCGGAGGGACACCGGGCCCACAGACAGGTGAGAAAGGAAGCAGTGAGCACCAGTGGCTCCTCCCAACACCCTGCAGCATCCCCCGGGTTCCCAGCAGGACTGCCCCCCCCCAGCCCACAAAATGCAGGAAGGGAGCAAACAGCAGCTGCATTTACAAATTTCAGAGGGGGGAGGAGAGTTTTATTGTCTGATGTCAGCCAAAGCAGGCAGCAATGCTGAGTGCCCCATACTAGGGTGCCCTGAAACACCCCAAGCCTCTTCCAAGGCCCCTGTTTCCTCAGCATGGCTGTTCTCCAGCTGCCAAAATTGGTGAGAAATGCTGAAATCAGTGAGAAATGCTCTTTGACTGCTGGCAGGGTTGCATGGCAGAGATATTTCATCTGGCAAAACCGGTCTGAGCAGGAGGCTGAGGCTGCCAGAGATGGGGGGACCACCAACACCCTTCATCCTCCTGGAGGGTGTGGGGTAGTCCAGGAAGCTCCCAGGGAGCCAGGGAATTGTCAGGTAGAGGTGAAGGGGGCAAACAGGTGTGTGGGGTGAATGAAAATGGGGGAGCTGCAGGAGAGCAAGAGGTGGACATGTCCCTGCAGATCTTGAGGCCCCCACAGTTGGTGGAGGAGGCAGAGTGGGAGGAATTTGCTCTGGAGGCATTTGCTAGTTCAGATAGCTGGGATGCCGGAGCTGGGAGGGTGTTTACATTCCCTCCCTTATCTGCACATAGGCATTGTGGGGCCCCTTTCCTGCTGAACAGGTTCTCCTTGGCTGGGGAGAAGCAGGAGCTGGGCGCCAGTGCTGACCCTGCACAGTCCTTGGTTGCCTGGGTTGCCTGCAGGGATGGGAGCTGGGATGGGGCAGCCATGTGCCAAAGCCCTATTGAACTTCTGTCTGCACGGAGGGGGGTGGGCTGGGCGCCCCCCAGAGCACTCCCCACCTCTCCTTCTGTGTACACCCCTCTCTGGACACCTCATCTGGGGGTGTGTGTGACTCAGAGTCACCCATCATCATGTTCTTGCTTGTGTGGCTTGGCTTTGCCTGTCAGGGTGTAAATCCGCCTTTGTTCCTTGCATCTGGGAGCCACGTGTGCAAAAGGGTTCTGTGGAGGAGCTGGGGCTCCTGGCATCCCTAGGTGTGTCCTCCTAGGCAGACAGAGGCGTGCCCTGAGCCTGGGGGCTCTGCTCCATGGGCAGTAGCTCGGGGTGCGGAGCCTCTCCCCCATGGACACTGCCAGGGCAGAGGGTGATTCCAGGGACAAGACAGCACTGCTGGCAGCATGGTTTAGCCTGTCTGCTCACTAAACTGACCCTCAACATCTCCCCAGGAAATTACCAGCCCTGGGAGCGTGTCCTGTCAGCAGCCCAGGAGCCTGGGAGAAGCTGGATGCTGCTGCTGCTGCTGCTGTGCCCGGGGCGTGCCCCAAGCACCAGCACTGCTGGGCAGGCGAGGCAGCGAGTGCTGCAGCTGTGCCTGCCCGCGCTGCACCTCCCACATGCAACAGCCTCAAACCCTCCTAGAGCTTCCACACCGTGCCTCTCAAATGCTGCTGCTTCTCCCCGGATGCCCCACAGATGTGTTAAGTGACACGGGGCCATGGCAGAGCCTGCGAGCCCCTGCAGCTGCCCTGTGCTGGGATGACAACTGCCCGTTTATTCCTGCTCTGTTTTCTCTCTCTTGGTGAGCCTTTGATCCGTGGCAGTACTTTGCCTCTCGCTCCACGACAACTTAATTTCTATAGTAACCTCCTGTGCTGGATCTTGTCAAAAGGCTTTTTGAAAATCTGAATAAACTGTCGAGTGGTTTTTCCTCTACTCACTCTTTACTGAAGTATTAGAAGGACTCTAATACAAGAAATGACCCTGGATAGTCCTTGCTCAAACCAAACACGTTGCAATCATCCAGCCATTCAGGGTTTGATAATTGTCTCTTCCAATTTGCCAAACACAACGGGATTTTTCCTTGCAATGCTTCCATGGCACCAGCAAGGCCACCCCTGCCATGGTGGTCCCTGGGGACAACCTGGGGAAATAAGAGTCCTGACCCTGCCCTAGGCCAGTCATGAGGGAGATTGCCACAAACCACTTCAGATTGTTACAAAATTTTAATTAATCTATGAAAATTTCCTATCTGCAAATAATTCAGACCTTATGAAATTCCAATAAAACCATTTATCACAGCTGGCAATTTGATGCTGGCAGCGGAGCTCTTGGACACTTGGGGAGTAATTGATAGCCTAATATAATTTTAAATTAGGGTTTGTGTTATTAATTTCAGCCTTCTGAAAACACCTCTTTGTTTGGACTAAACCCCACTTCTCCTGTGACGCTGCAGGCAGCGGGCACACACCCAGGGCTGTCCATGGGCAGCAGCCCTGCCTGCTCCTGCTGCCCTGCCTGCAATGGGGCCAGGGACATCCAGCACCCGTGTGGGCTGTGACCCCAGGAGCAGGGCTGGCTGGTGACATGGCTGTGCACCCCTTGGAGCAGGGATGGCTCCTGAGGAGGGAGGGATGGAGGAGCAGTGGAGCTGAGAGCAGCGTGTACCCACAGTGGGGGCTGAGCACGACCCCCATGGCCCAGCTCACCTCTTTTGCAGTTAAATACTCGGATCCAGTAATTTACACTTACGCATCCATCACCTTTCAGGGACGTGGGATCCTTCTCCCCCCGCTGAGTAATATCCCTGCATGTTGCTAAACAGCTATTACACCCTGTTGCAGGGTGACTGAGTTTTGGGGGCGGGAGAAGGAAAATGATCCCTGTACTTACGTGGTCTCAACTCTGTGACACACTCAAAAGCTTGGAAAAGATATTGAGTAATGAATATGTAGTGTCAGCCAAAATGTGACAGTCTCACCATCCCTCACCACAGCACCCACCTGTAATCCCAGTGACACCGGGAGCAGCAAGGGACAGGACAGGCGGATGCCGTCAGAAGCCTGTGGGCACCCCGGTGTCTGTCCAGGCCAGGGCTTCCACCACAGAGCCCCAGGCTGGGAAGGGGCTGTTGGTGACATGCCAGGGGACCTGGGAAGGGTTGGGGACAGCAGGGACAGCAAGACCAGGAAAGACGCAAGGCGAGAGTGAGTTTGATGTGATTCATTAATTAATGGGCTCACTGGGCCTTGAAAGTGCAAGGCATTAAAAAGGTGCAAAGGATTTCGTGTTTTAAATTATTTATCCATTTTTTTCTCTCTTTTTCTAACTAGACACTGTGAGGAGCAGCCTATGCGTGGCCAACTGGGAGCAGCGTGGCCATGCCCGAGGCTGATGGGAGAGAAACTATTGCAGGACTGGGCTTCATCTGCTGCTGCCCAGCCCTGGGATTAACACCAGGAGCCAGATCCATGGGGCAGGGGCCACATGTGAGGCAGCGTGGGCAGCATTCCCCAGCCAGGAATCACTGGGGACCCTGTGAGGCTACTGCCACCAAAGGGCAGCTCTGGGGACCCCGGGGCATCATGATGGGGTTCCCATAAACAACCCCTGTCCTCCCCACCTCTGCCTCCTGAGCACAGCAGAGTGCAGCTGCTTAACCCTTTCTTGGGGACCATCAGGACTCTGAGCCAGAGGCATAATTGAGCAGGGGAGCTATTACCACGTTAAAAATCTGGACACAACCCTGTAACAAGATTTGCAATTTGTACCAGGCAGGCAGGCAGGCTGCAGGGTACTTTCCCTATTAGGGGCCACATGCTGTTAGCAATCACATTAGTGGGGCTGGGATTTAGCAACAGGAAATCAAAGTGGTCCCTGCAGACCCCAGCCTATTGCCAAACGAGCCGGGCAGCCAAGGGGCAGGGAGGGGCTGCTCATCCCCGCAGCTCCCTGCTCACAGCTGGACCAAGCTCTGCTGGGGTCCTCGTTGCTCCTGCCGGAACTGGGAGCCACAGGGTCCTCCCACTTGGTGACCTGGTGGCTGATCCCCCCTGGATGTCAGAATACAGTTTGATCTTCTCCCAGCTGTGCTGAAGCCCCAGCGGAGTCCCAGCCCTTGCAGCCACGCTGCTCTCATTTACTATTTTATTCTTCAGATCTATTGGTTAAACAGATTTTAATCCACACAGTCTGGAGCTATTGATACCATGCCGTGCTAATTTGTTAGCTGGCTGTCAAGTAAATGAAGTGAAATGCCAAATATTAAATGAAATGTATTGTGTGAAACGCGCCAGTGCCGAGCTCCCCATTTCCTATGTGGCATTCTGCTCCCACACAGGGCTCAGGGAGATTTATGGGCCTCATGGGCCTGGACTCTGGGCAATGGGTGCTCTTGGGGTGTACACTGGCATGTGGGATACCTGCAGGGCTCTCCTGGCCCCATGGCTTTGGAGGGTCCAGGAGCTATGCTAATCTGCACAAGAGCTGGGACATGTAGCTGTCTACAGCCAGTCCTTGGTGTCTCACCCCTCTGCCCTCAGTGGGGAGGATTGCACTGCTGCATCCCAGCACCCATTACCCCCCTCAGCTCACTGGGCACCCTCTCTGCCCCTTCAGTGTGTGTCCTGAGGGATCCTGCCAGCCCTCAAAGGATGGTGGAGGATGCTCTGTGCTGGGCCAGCTGCATGAGTACAAGGGGACACCTGCTCCCTGAGTGCCATGCCTGGGAGATTATTTATTTGGTGAGTTATGACTTTGTTTTCCCCTGTGTAAATATCTGGGAAGCAGAGCTAATGTTCTGTGCGCAGCTGAGGCAATTACAACCCTCAGCACAGCTCTGCACCCCTGGCCCCCTCATGGAGATCAGCCCAGCCATGCCTCTGCCCCGTGCAAAGGGAGAAATTCCCATTAAACCACCACAGTGAAACATGGTCAGCTCTGCCCACAGCCCTCAGCAGCCCACTCCGAGTCCATGGGACTGGATGTGCTCTTGGGTCAACCCCACAAGGGCCAGCTGAGATTAGATTACCCTTCCAGCTGTACCCTGGGTGGTCTTTACAGCTGTTCCAGGGGATGAAGATGTGCTGAGGTGACTTTTCAGCTGTGTTTGGGGTGACTCTCCAGCTGTGCAGGGGCAGAAGGGGGCTCCAGCTGAGCAGGGCTGGCTTTTCCAGCTGTTGCAAGAAGAGTTCAAGCTGCCCTCAAAAATGTTGGGGAAGAGCCCCATAGCCCCGCACACAGACCAGGTACCGCCCCAGGTGACTCTCCTGCAGACAGGAGCGGGGCTGATGCTCTGGTCCCGAGGGCTGCTCATTTCACCGAGGAGGGCGGGTCCTGGGCCATGGAGCCTGGGCAGCAGCTGTACCTCCCGGGTCCTGCCCCTCGACGACAGGCAGCCCCCGAATCAGCTTCATTAAGAACCATTGATCTGTTTCCTGCTTAATATATTTTTCATTTCCAAATGTTTTTTTCCAGGCTCCACAGCGTTTGCAGCTTGTACCAATTAAGGCAGCACAGAATGAGTGCTGCAGCCCATTAATTAAACTTACAGGGGGAGATTAAGTGCCCACTCCATTCTCCCTGGCAGGTCTCTCTGAGCAACAGGCGTGCTGGGGACGGGAGCAAGGCTGAGCACTCACGTGCTGGTCACCTGCCCTCTGTCCCTCCCTACCTGTCATGTTCCCAGCTGGCCATGAAGCCCCTGCCACGCTCAGCTCCAGCCCGTGGCCCCTGGATGCTCACTCTGGGTGCAGTGTGGGCTGCAGAATGGCAGGAGCAGAGGGAGTGGGAGCTGCCAGGCCCCCATGGACCAGGGCTCAGAGCTGGCTCTGCTGGCTCTGCTCGGAGCAGGGGTGCTGTGCTCAGTGTCTGCGAGTCGGTGCCTTCCTTTGGGAAAGGGTGCAGGGCACAGGGAATGCTGCCTTGTCCCGTGCCTGCCGGGGATGGGAGTTCATGCTGGTGGCAGAGCTGTGGCACCCACTTTGTTGTCGTTCTCCTGAGTGGCTTCTGCCCTCCCTGCAGGGCAAGGGGATCTGGGCAAGGGCATCCCTGGCTTCCACGTGCCTCCACTGAGCCAGCTGTGGGCACAGCTCTGCCCCACGTTCACAGAGGTGGTCAGGGACCAGCTGTGGGTTTGCTCAGGCGGATCTCAGGCTCACAGCAGCCCTTTGCACCCCACCTTTGGCAGGTGCTGTGCTGCTCCCTCCAGGAGAACACACTGCAGGGCCACCCGAGCTGCAGGCGCCGGCACCAACACCGCGGAGCAGCAAACGGCGCTTGTGCTGTCATATACTGTTGCCATGGAAATGATCACACTGTCACATGCTGACATCCTCCCACCCAGGGCACCTGTGCAGCCCCTCTGGCACTCACTCTGGTGCTGATAATGCCAACGGGACGTGACCCACAGCCCTGCAGCAGGAGGGAATGTGGCAGGAACTGCGGGTGCAGCAGAGGCAGGTCTGTGGGTGCAGGTAGATCACCCCATTGCAGAGGGGTCTTGTTGATGAGTCCTCCAGACATTAATTTAGACAAAAGAGGGGAAAATAGAGCCATGCCCAAAGCCTGGAGCACGGCCCAAAACCCGTGCTGGAGGTAGAGCCGCTTTCCCCTGGACAAGGATGGCAAAGAAAAAGGGATGGTGCAAAAAGCAAAGACCAAGTGGGAAGATGTTGAACTCAGTGAAACGGTGGAGGGTTCATCTGGGGTCATGTCAAGGAGCCGGGAGGGAACCCACTGTGTGCCCCCCATCAGCTCTGTACAGCAGACCCACTGCCTCTTTGGGTAGGAGCAGAGCCTGGCAGGCACAGACAGCTCCACCAGCAGAGCACCATGGATTTCCCTTCAGCATTTCACTTATCGCCACATGACATTTTGATTAAAAACTTGTTTTATGAGGAATTAAGAGGACACAGTAGATGGATTAAAAACCTGCTCATGGACAGATTCCCTATCTGGTCTCGTTAATGGGGAAACATCAGAGAAAGGCTATGCCAAGGAGAGGCCCTGGGGACTAAAACTATTTACTGTTTGCAGCAACAGGTAAAGTGAGATTTTGAAAACTTCCCCAGTGTGTGGAAGATTTGAGAAATGATAGTGAGGAAGAAGATGGTTTGCTGCAGCATCATAGCCTGAGGTGCCAGGAAAAGCACAGCAGAGCAAGCTGCAACATGAGGTGATGTGCTTAGGTAGGTTTAAGGAGAAATGGGGTATCTTCCTTCCTGAAACACATTGCAACACAACTCTGTGGGCAGGGCACATTAATCTCTGAGTTTTCTATTTGTTTAGGTTTTCTGCCTTCCTGTGAGCAGTTGGTTCTGTGGAAAACCAGCCCCCATCCCTGCTTTGGGCACCCGGTCTGGCCATGGGCTCTCCACTCACCTGACACCACTGTGAACACAGGGCGAGGGCAGGATGCACAGGCCTGCTGGGGGCCAGTGGGGCTGAGGAAACCTGCAGCGGGTGGTGGGCCTGGAGCAGGTGACAAGGAATAAATCCAGCCTTGCTGGGGGCTGAGCCCCTCCTGCCCAAGGGCTGCAGGGAAGTGCATTGTGTGAAGCAGGAGGAGGGCAGGATGCTGCCTGCTGGCCCCTGTGGGATCAGCCCTGTCCAGCTTGGGGCACCCACCAACTCTGCTCCCAGCAGCTGGGCTGGAAATGCCACAGGAGGCTGTGGGGTGTGGTTGGGGTGTGCCAGAGCAGGACCAGCATCCCCTGCCTACACTGGCACCAGCACTGGCACCACAGCACCCACGGCATCACTTGGTGCTTCCCTGCCTCATTGCTTTCGATTTAGCAGTTGCTAGAGAAACTAAAAGTTGCAGTTTGGGGAGCATCTGCATTTTAATTAGCAATTACCAACAGTGCTGCTCCAGCCCAGCTGTTGCCTGCAAGGTCCCTGCTGCCACTTGGGGCTGCCCTGATGGGGTAGCTGGAGATGCCCTCAGCCTGCCTGCCCTCCTCCCTGTGCCAGCAGGAGAGCAGAGGGTTTGGCATTGATGGTCCCCAGCCAGGGAGGAGGACTTGCTGAGCAGGGCTCTGAGCAAAGGCATGGGGGACCCAGTGTCCCAGCTGCAGCCCTGCGGGAGGAGAGCATCACTGTGGCATCTGTGGCCACAGCTGTCTTGGTTTGTGCTGCAGCAGCTCCCTCTGCTAATGCCTGCACTTGTCCCTGTTCCTCCACCTGATTAATTCCTCATGTGGCTCCATAAATGCTGCCGTGATGCCCAGAGCAGGGAGATCTGCATATCCCCTCTGCCTGAGAAGAGCAGCTTGTCCAGGAGAGAGCCTGAGGGAGTGTCCCCTGGCACTGCAATCACCTTCCTTGCTCCCCTCTGGGGTGATGCCTACCATCCCCATGCCAATCCTCCACCCCATGCCAGGTCCTCTCCTGCGATTCCTCACCCGTGGCCCCAGGACCTGTGGGGTGGGTGCAGAGGCCAAGGGCAGGATCCCCCTGCAGAGCTCTGCTCCTGGTTGCTTCCATCCCCTCCCCAGCTCACTGGGCCAGTGGTTCATTTTAACAAGGCTTTTAGGCTTAAGTGCTGCTTGACATGACTGGGAGAAATTGATATTTTGAGAATGAGCTTGTGAGGGGCCATGAATAATTCACGCTGGGGCGGTTCCGTTCCCATAAACAGGCTGCTAAAAAAGCCAAACCCAGCTCTTAACAGGGAAACAAATTCCCATCCTCCAAAGCCCCAGACCCCAGCTCAGACTCTACTGAATCTTTCATCTCCAGAAAGGGGTTTCTACATAGCAGTGGCAGGGAGGGAAGCTGGCTGCTGTGCCCTTCCTGGAGCATCCTGTGATGGTACCGGCTCCTCATGCCAGGACGAGCAGCACAGCCCTGGGGAACCCCACTGGAGTCACTGGTGGCAGTGGCACTGAGGCCGTGCAAGCCAGCAGTCAGCAGCATGTCACCAGCCCCACGGGCCTGGTTTAACCCCTTTATTTCATTAGGTCCCTTCTTAAAGGCTACCTGTGGGGCCAAGGGCAGTGAGCCCTACTGCAATGAGCCCAAGTGCTGAAGCCTGTCACACCAGGGGTGGCTCTGGGAACAGGGTATGCACACCTCAAACACCAGGGCAGGCAGCAGGGCACAACCTGGGGACACAGGGCAAGGGCACAGGACAAGGAGCTGTGGAGGGAAACTGGGCTCAGGCCCTCTACAAGCATCCAGCTGTTCCATGGAGACCTCCAGGACCTGGAGGGCATAGGCTCTCTCTCTCTGAGCACACGTGAGGATGAGCACCCAGGAGGGCACAGCACTGCCAGGCTGGAGCACAGCATTGGCATAGGAATGACAGGTTTGAACTGACCATGGAAGAAGCTGAAAATTAGACACAGTGTCCTCACTGCCAGAGAAGGCAGCCCCAGTGTGACCCAAGACAGACAGTCCAGGACATGAGCTCAAGCCAGGCTGGAAAGAGAAAGCCAAGGGAGGAAGAAAGGGAGGGAGAAATGGGTGGATGAAAGGATGGAGGGATGGATGGATGGATGGATGGATGGATTGATTTCATCAAGATTGCAGCAGCCAGGCATGGAGCCATTCCCAATTCCACATGCCCTTCCTTCAGGGTGGCCCATGCCAGCAAGGCTCTGGCATCCAGCTGCCAAGAACTCTGTCCTCTGCACCATGGCTGGGGGACCTCTGTGCAACTCAGGAGCATCCCCCACCTGTCTCAGTGCTGCTGTTGGGAGGCTGGGACCCCCTTCCCCAAGCAGAGGGGACAGGACAGGACCACTTGCTGCTCCCATCCCTTGTAGGGGTGTACACGGGTCCCTTGGGAAGTGCCTCCATGGTCCCTCTGCCAGCACAGAGCTGGTTGCCCTGGTGTGCCAGAGGCATTGCATGGTGACAGCAGTGTCTGTTTGCTGCCACTGAGGATCCCTCTGTCTCTGGCTGCTCATTACTGGACACCTTCCAAGTGACAGGGCTGGATGACACTAATCTGGCTGGTTTCACAGCAAGAGCCCGTGTGGCTGCCCCACAGTATGTCCGCCAGGGAACTGGAGGCTGCCCAGGCTTTCACAGGGATCCTGGAGCAGCCTGGGGATGAGGGATCCAGGGAGGTGAACATGGGACCACAGCCAAGCTATCATGACAGTGACCAGGAGCACTGAGGGCTACCTGGAATGAGCTCAGCAAGAGTTTCCCCCCACTTCAGACTGCAGGAAACGTGGACAACATACAGCCCAGCTGTCCTCCATCCCTGGGCTACACATCAGCTGTACAGGATTCCTTGGCAGTGCTGCCATTCTCACAGATGCTGGTCGTGTCTCCTGTCCAGCTGAGACCCTCAGTGACCAGGATGCTGATGGCTTGAGGGGAGCAATGGTGCACGACAGAGGAAATGCAGCCACCACCAGGGACTGGGAATGCTCAGTGAGAGGTGAGGGGGACAGCGTGGGCACCTGTCCCCTCCACAGGCACCTGTGGCTGTGGCTGCACCAGAGCTTTGCAGTCCCTCCACCATCCCATCCGGGCTGGCAGGAGCTTTGCAAGGACTCAGCCGCCCTCAGGCTGGATATGTGGCGAGGGGGCAGAGAAAAGTCCCAGCCCTGGGGACAAGGACCCCCAAAGGCACCGAGGACTGAACCAGGAGCCCTGGGGGTGAGACAGGACCGTGTCCCCTGGGAGCGTGGGGAGAACCTCCCGCCGGCGCCTGGGCACGGAGCCGGGCAGCGATTAGCGAGGAAGAGCCCTGCAGCCCTGCCGCTGCGCGGGGAGAATTAGCGGTAATAAGTCATGATCATCCCCTGATGACGAGCACTTAATGTGTGCCGGTTCTGCTATCAAAGTGCCTCTTAAACCCCAATCGCCCTGTCGATAGCGATGGCAGCGGCTGATGGATCCCCAGTCGCCCGGCCGCCCGGCCAGGTCGCTCCCGGCATGCCACAGGCAGGAGCATCGATTTCCCACAACTGCAAAGAGGCAAATATTTGAAAAGTGATAAATAAGGGGAGCTGCCGTCTCTGCTGCGCACGTCAGCGCCCGGGATTAAGGCAACGAGGTGAGACTGCCCAATTAAATCCCAAAGAAAATGGCTGCAAATTCAATTTTTCCCTTTGCCCATATCCATCCCAAGGGCCGGGGCAGGGGGGAGGGGCGGCGGGGGG
>WEZZ01031283.1:90075-146982 GCA_013400585.1 Chloropsis cyanopogon
CTCCGGCCGCGCCCCCGGCCCCGCGGCTGCCGGGGGGGCTTCCTCTGCTGCCCGCCTGCTGCAGCGCTGCTCCCGAGCGGAGCCTGCCCTTTGCCCCGCGGTGCCTGCAGCCGCCGGATCACGGAGCCTCTCCCACGCAGCTTCTCCTGCTCGGCTGCGTCGGGACGGAGCCAGCTCGGGGCAGACCCCGCTGTGCGGAGCCGCGGCTTCAGCGTGCTCGCTGGGAGCGGACCCAGAGCTGCCAGGCACGAGCCTGACCCTGCCCTTCGCAGCAGAGGCTCTTGTTCCCACCTCCGCACAACAGTCCCCAGGATAATCCTCCCTTTTTCCTCCCCAACTGCACCAATCGTTTCCACCAGGACACCACAACAGTTGCTTTATTTGAGGCCACGCTGACTCCAGCACAGCAGAGACACTGTAAAAGATGCAATTAGCCTGGCACAGCTCCCTTCAGCAAACCAACAGGGCCCTTTTATTCCACTTACTTTGCACCATTCTTTCCTGTTGCAACTCAGTCCAAAGCCCTGTGGAGGGCATGGGCTAGGCAGGCCAGAGACTGCCCAGCACCATTTGCACACTGGTGCAGGCACATTGAAAAGGTTTTTGTTTCTACTGTTCGCCTTCCCCCAATGGCTGAAGATGGCCTGGCGCTTGAGCCCTTCATGGCAGGGCAGTCCAGCATGGGGCACTGTCCCCTGCCTGCTCACACCAGCAAGCAGTAACAGCACGCATGGGGCAGGCCCCTGGCAGAAGCAGCATGCCAGTTGCCTAACATGCTTGGGCCCCCCCCCGCAAGGAGCAAGAGTCCAAGAAAGCTCCAGTGTCAGGGTGAAAGAGCTGAAGGCAGTTAACAAAGGAGGGAAGAGCAAGGTCTCTGAGTTGTCAGGCAAAAGGTTCAAAGTCATCCCTCTGTGAATTGAGATGGGATGGTGCATAATTGTGTCCTGGCTGGCAGCTCACTGGCTGCTGTTGTGCCTCCTGGAGGAGAGATGGCTCTCTTACCCCCTTCTGTGTCTGCTCCTCCAGCGTGGCCCCCTCTTCCATCAGCAAAGGAAGGTGTATTAGATCAGGCCAGCTGCTTGCAGTTGCTGCCTGTGATTATCTCTCTGTGCCTGTAGGATTCATGTGATGGCTGGGCGGGTTCCCTTGGGCACAGACCGGGCTGCAGTGGCAGGTGAGATGGAAGCCACCTTCATTGAGAATCTCAGATACACTGCTGATCTCCTGTCCCAGGTAAGTGGGGAATGGGTCCTGCTCTGTGTGTGCAGCTTTAGGATACCCAAGATGGGGAATACCCCACCAGCCTGGCATGGGGAAGTTATGCTCCCTGCTGCAGAGATGACAGGATGCTCTGCAGGGTGACATTACTGTGTTACAGGAAGACATGATTGGACTGTTGGAGCCTATTAACAACCGTATCACTGACCCTCGCTACTATCTGAACACCCCACACCAAGGTAAGCCAGACATCAAGAGTCTCCTTAGAAGGAGGAGAAGTATCTCCAAGGTCTGAAAGGCAGGAGGTTGCCTCACCAGGAGGGAGATGCTGAGGGAGCACAGCTGGTAAAGGGAGTCCTGGGGCTTCTCTGCAAAGCTTCCACCCTGGGGCAAATGGCTTCTCATTTCTTGCCCCCTTAGCTGCTGCCATCCTGGAGAAAGTGGGACGGCCCAACCTGAAGCTGCAGCTGGTGAGTTAGCATTGAAATTCTTGGTGAGAGAAAGTTGCACAGGTCCACAAAGGAGTTCTGGTGGCCTTGGACTTCTTAGCCCCTCTTGGGGACACTGGACAGGGACCACAACACAGCTGCCCTTAACTGCTCACTGCTGACCAGCTGCACCCTCCATTTTCCTCTCTTGCCACCAGGACCTTTTTCACTGCCAGATCATGGATGGCAATTTGTCACGCAACCTGGAGACATACTTCCCACTCATCGGTAACACCCTGCGCCCAGACCGCTGGGGAGTGGCTTTGAGTGAGGGCCCTCCTACTCCAGGCTCTGGTGTAGCTGGCTGGGGCTGTGAGGCTGCTCTTGGGTCACCTTTTCTCGTGGCCAAAGAAGGCTGCAAGCAGGGCTGCCTTGGGCACGGCCTCTCCCCTTCCCTCCCTAGGTCATATCCAGATTGCACAGGTGCCAGGGCGGCACGAGCCCGATAGCCCTGGGGAGCTGAACTTCCCCTACCTCTTCGAGCTCCTGGAGTCCCTTGGCTACGCTGGCTACGTGGGGTGCGAGTACGCTCCAAAGGGTGAGTAGGCCTGCAGGTCTGAGCCCCACAGGCAGGCCCAAGCACACACCAGCTGGCTGGGTACTGGGCAAAGACAGGCAGGTCCTGGGGGGCACAGGTAGTGGGTGTCATCCCTACCTGGGGATCAGGGCTCTGTCCTGAACAGAAGCTGCTCCAGCTTCTCCAGCTGCAGCAGGAGACCTTGTCTGTCACTGCAGGAGACACCCTGGAAGGTCTGGGCTGGCTGCGATCCTACTGGGAAAGCCGAGGGCTGCAGCATGGTGGGACCAGCAAGGCAGCCAAGTAAAATTAGAAAACCATGAGAATAAAAGACAAAGCAATGGCTTAACAGAGGAGCACGTGTCTTCTCTAAGACTAGGGGAGTGTGGTGGGTGGGATGATTTCCTAGAATGAGGTTGGGAGCATCTATGTCATTTCCCTTCCCCAGGCTCTACCTGGCCAGCCCAAGCTGTTGGACCCTCATCTACACAAGTACCACCTGCAGTATATTCAATTTAGTGATGGCTCAGGCACCACTGTAGGTGACTTCAGGTACACAGAACACTTTCACTTCTGGGCTGCAGGGGTGTGCAGGGAGAGGTTTCCAGTCTCCCCCATAAGGGGAGCATTCCAGCTGGTGCCTGAAGTTGTGGAAAGAACACTTTGGACTTCCAGGTACTGAAGTTCTCAAGGCTATTGCCAGTGCCAGCACTGACTCTGCAGCAGCAAGTGAAGCACGCAGTCCCCTCCCAGGCTGCCCGATCCAAGGTAACAGGCTGGGAGCTGCCTGCACATGGATACTCAAGGCTGACTGCCCTGCTGCTCCTGCTCTGGAGCAAGCATAAGACTCCAGAGCAAACACAGCCAGCCCCGTAGCCAGAGCTGCTCTGCATCCTCCACAGGCAGCTTTCCACAGCCTACAGTGACTGAGCAGGGATCTGGTTCAGTTTATTTCACAGACAGACCAATGGCTCAAATGTACAGCTCCATAAAACCCTCCTGTGATCCAGTTCACCTTTCCTGTCCCATTCATGCTCTCCCAAGGAAAGCAAAAGGCCAGAAGCAGTTTTCCTCACTGCCAGTCAGGCAGCCCTGCAGTCAGGAGTCTTTCCTTCTAAAGCCAGAGCACTGTGCAATGCTGCCCTGGGCAGAAGATGGTGCCGTGCATACTCCTCAGTGCCTTCCCAGCAGGCAGAACTCACCTATGGATACCAAAGCCATGTCCCTGAGAGTTGTTCTGCTTCAGCCAGGCTGCAGCAGCCAAGTTCCTGCCCTTGCTGTTTGGTTCAAGGCCATTCAGTATCAAACCCACTGAAAGCAGCACACAAGGGCCATACCAGCCAGCCAGCGATGAGGTGCACATCCCCAGCTCCTAAAGTCAGTAGCCACGTGTGCCACTGGCAGGGCTGCCTGCAGTGCCCACGCACAGGTGCCCCCAGGACCTGTTGTTCCCCACGGTCACCAACGGCACGGCCGTGCCGAGGTCGGAATACGCGTTGCTCCAGGACGCGGGTGCCGGTGTTAGAGCAGGCCTGTCCACAGGTTGAAGCAGGCGGTGTTGATGACTGACTCCAGGTGATGGTATGTGGACACCAGCTGCGGCAGAGGGCTCTCGCTGTTCTGGGGCTGCACTGGGAACGGCTCCCGGAAAACCACAGTGAGGCTCTGCCAAGAGGGAGGAGAGGGTAAGGGGACAGGATGCAGACAAGCACTGTGCAGTCCCTAGCCCAGGTGTGTGGACACTTTTTTGCCAGTGTTAGGCAAATACTGGGAGAAGTCCCAGAATGCCAATGGCACTAAGCTAGTGCCTCTTCCTGTGACAGAGCATGTTTGGGCCTCCTCCCAATTTTTCTGCTGGAAAGTCGATGCAAGGACTTGCCCACTGTGTCCCAGCTCTCATGCATCTGCAGTTACGCCAATCCTGGCAGCAGCCACAGGAGAGGAGGGGATCCTACTGCCTCCACAGTAATAGGAGCTTCCAGGGAAATTAGAGGGAAATTTCTTCTAAAGGAAAGAGTAGGAGTGCAACAAATGGGGAAGGGGAGGAGATTAAATGTAATAACCGCAATCCTAAAAATAAATGCTGCCTGCTCCACTCTTGACTAGTGACTGTACTGAAAAGGCAGGGCAAAGGCAGAGAGGAGTAGGGAGCAGGCAGAGGTTGCAGGAGCTGAGGCAGAACAAAAATGTGAGTGACTCAGTGCACTCAGATCAGCGTCATGGAGGCAAGGCAGAGGGACAGGATGGTCTCCAGAATTGAAATGCAGCACATCCAGTAGCCAGGGTCCCTTACAAACTGGTAAAGCCATGAGAAGAGCTGTGTAACTACAAAATAGCAAATGTACCACCACCATTTAAGAGAAGAAAGGAAGTTATTTGTGAGCCCAGCTCCAGCAGCATGCAAGGCTTTGGAGCAGACTGGGGGAGACAAAACCATGAGGGAAATGCAGCTTAGTGTTACCAAAGTGATGTGCTAACGCTAAAATTCTCTTTGATAAGGTATTATTTCTAGACAAAGGAATCATAGTACATCTTATCTGAGATTCAGGAAGGATTTGATGTGGTGTCACATGGAAATTTAGGTAAGCTGAAAAGGTAGGAATTAACTCAAAAATTATAAGGTGAGAACATGGCAGTGCTGAAAGGGGAAATGGAGAGAGGTTACAGATAGAGATCCTTCAGGACAGGCTTTGGGACTCACATTGCCTAGTACCTCAACAAGTCTAGTACAAAGATGAAGAGTATGCTGATAAAATTTGAGCATAATACAATACTAATACAAAAGAGGATTGGGATAATGCCAAAAAAAAAGCTCGAGAGTTTTGAGAGGCCACAAGAATGGGATGAATGCTAAGCACAAAACACAATGTTATGAAAAGAAAAGGATTTCTGTTAGAAAATCAGAGTCACTGGGAGAGGGATGGAGGGTTTGGCTTTATCATATCAATGACCACAAGGTGACACTATGACCATCAGGTAGCAGGAGGCATTGAGCACCATTCCAGCAAGCACCACCCCTTCTGTCTCCCCTACCTGTTTTTCAGATGGAGCATGATTTATTTAATACAGCATCAGTTACTCTGCAGTCTCTGCAGAAGCCTTATTGTGGTCTGAGGCGTCTTGTAGATCCCCCTGCTCTCACATGGAGCAGCATTCCCTGTGACCCATCCTGTACCCTGCCTGGGAGCACAGCTGAAAGCAAAGTATTTTTGCCCTCAAGTTCAGTGAAGGCAAAGGCCCTCGCAGGTTTGCTGGGACCCTGACAGTGCAGGTCCCATTCCCTTCTGCCCAGGTAGGAGCAGCCCACAGCACTGGTGACCCCTCCCAGCCAGACCCAGTGTGATCTGACTTTGGACTGATTACAGAAGGACTGCTTAGCCTGGATAGAGAGACAGCTGAGAAAACAATCCAAAAGCAATCCTGTGAAGGAAAATAGGATCAAGTGTTCACTCTTTTCTAATACAAGAACAAAGGGGCATCACATGGAAAGAACAGTAAGAGTTTCAAAAATAAGCCAAGGAAGTTCTTCACCTAGACTGCAACTGCCTCATGGAGCTGCAAGTCAGGGGAAATCATGGATGCCAGCAATTAACCAAAGGAAATAAAGCTTTGGAGGACTATTACATAAATGCAAAGGCCACTTCTAGCTCAGTATGGGCCTAAGCTACAGATTTTCAGATGCTGGGACAGCATTTAGGAGAAGCATGACAAGCTTCTTGACCTGGTTGTGTTCTCATGCACACCTGCCCTTGGCCACTGCTGGATCAATCTAGACAGATTCCTGGCCTGAGCCAACATAGCTGTTGTTCTATTCCCAAGGACTCACCGTTTTTCCTGAATGAGAATCAAGAAACACAAGAACAAAGCAATCCGTGAACTTCTGGTTGAGCACAACCTGTCAGGAGAATCACAGAGCACATTAGAAAGGAGCCAGTACAGAACCTAGGACAGGGACACAAGGGAAGAGGCTGCAGGTGGGCAATGGGCTGTGTCTTACCAGATACTGGGTGCCAGTTTCCGCATTGTGGAAGTGCCGACAGCTCTGGGGAAAGCGGCTCAACAGCACCTTGATGAGGCTCTGGTACCAGGAGACTGTCATGGTGAGGAAGCATTCCTGAAGGCATAGGAAAGGCCTGATCTTCAGCCTCCCTCTAGCCATGGCACCAGCAGCCATAATGCTACAGCAGCCTTCAGACCCCAAATCAGATGCAACCCTCACAGCCCACTGAGGATGCTGACTGAGGGCTGTTCACTCTCTATAGACAGGTCCATGCAGTCTCCCCTTTCCCCTGCCAGCTAGGAGCTGTGTTCCTGCCCATACCTTCCCACCAGGCAGGAAGAGATGTGCATTGCAGGCCCCTTCACCTGGCACCCCACTCCATCCCCAGGGCAGAACAGCAGCTGCTGTGCACTGTGCCCCCATCCCTGCTGCTCACCAGCTGGGGGTCGACATCTGCAATGGATTTCCCATGCACGGCATCGAGCAGCTCCTCCAGCTCCACCAGCGAGAGCTTGCCCAGCTTCAGCTTGTCAGAAGCCAGAGGCTCCAGAAGGAAAAGGCGCTTCCAGAGGTTGTCCCTGCGGCAGTGGCACTTGGCCAGCTGCACCATGCTGCTGAGCTGCTTCTGGGCTGAGGCCACCTCCGAGGCCAGCAAGGGGAAGAGCGGGGAGGTGTAGAAGAGCCCTGGCCCCAGTTTGACCTGGGTGCCTCCCGCATAGAACTCGCTGCTGTCCTCCACATCCTGCCACAGTTCCTGCTCTGCCGATGGCTGCCGGCCCAGGCTCAGCTCTGGCTCTACTGCCTCCCCGGCCGCCCGGCCTACCACAGGCTCCAGCACTTCCCGCTGCAAGCGCGGCAGCTTCTTGAAGCGTCGCATGTCGGCCGTGAGCCGCGGAAAGAGCTCCCGCTGGCTTGTCATGATGACATAGAAACGCAGCCTGGGAGCAAGGAGACACTTGTGACCTGGGGAACAGCTGCTCCCCTCTCAGCTGCACTGCCAATGAACCACTGGCCCCTCTGTCCTTGCCAGAAAGGATGCTTCTCTGTCCAGGTTCTCACAATGATCCTCCCCAGACACCAACAACTCTGCCTGTGCTATTCCAAACAGAACCAGTCCCTCCCAGAGCCCTCCTCCCCAGCCAGGAAGTTTGCTGTCACTAGCCCCCAGTGCTCACCGGAGCATGCGTCTCTCTGCCTCACTCTGCTCCTCAAAAGGTGCTGCACTGTGACAAACCAGGAGGGACACATCGAAGTCATCATGATGACGCAGACCTTCAGAGTCCTTGTAGGAGCCCGAGCTGGAACAAAAAAGCACATCAGTATGAAGGAAGCCTCAATTTGTTCTCCCAGGGCTCCTGATCACAAGAGAACTGTTGGACATGGGGAAATCCACACAGCAGGACTCCTCAGAAGTGCCATGGGAAATGTCAAATGCACCTGCACACATACACACCACCCCTTGGGCCTTCTCATAAGGACTGGCCAGAACTGCTGTCTGGCACTGTATAGAGCAGTCAGCTTTGCTGGCACCTTAGGGCAGTGTTCCCAGGACTGGCAGGTTGCCACCAATCTCCAGCAGCTCCGGGAACTTGCAGCAGATGCACTCACCTGTTCCAAATAGAGACCAGTGCATATTCGTTCTGCTCCGTGCCCGGTGTTCCCTTCTTGCTGTCATTGCCCGTGGCCGGGCGGGCCATGCGCAGGGGTTTCATGTGGTAGGTGTTGGCGTGGTCAGCGATGTAGTTGTACAGCTGGTGTGCAGTGATCATGTTGGTGGGCAGGGCCAGCGTGCCTGGTGGAAAAATACATTGCTATCACAGGAGACGCTCTGTGCCTCTTACCTGGGCAGAGCAGTGTCCTCTCATCTACTCCAGGAGACAAAGCAACCAACCTGCCCCTTCCAAAATAGGGCAACAAGGACTTTCCCTGGAGCTCAGCTCCTTCCATCACCCTCACCCTGCCATCTCCCTGAACACTCCAAAGGTCAGGTTTACTCGTAAAGGACTTTTGCCAAGTTATGTGCTAGCGATCAACCCCAGCCTGATCTTATATTAACCTACATACCCTGGAAAACGTGATTACGGCCAAATTTGGGGATGTCAGGGTGATGGGCAATGAAATCCTCCAGGAAGCTGGTGAGGTGGTAGCCTTGGCGGAGAGTCATGTGGGAGCCCAGCAGATACTGGTGGACTATGCGCAAGTGGAAGTCGTAGCTGAACGAATGCACGTGCATGAGGTCCCGCACCTTGTCACACTCCTCCGTGAAGAGCATGGAGAGCTGTGGAGGGACAGGGAGTCAAGGCAGGAGTGTTACCTGCCACCTCACACCCTCCTGAAAAGCCCTGCTGACAAGGCATTGCACAGCATCAGAGCAGGATGCAGCCTCATAACACTGCCCTGTGCATGTGCAAGCTTTC
The DNA here is from genome assembly GCA_013400585.1 of Chloropsis cyanopogon. Classification (NCBI taxonomy): domain Eukaryota; kingdom Metazoa; phylum Chordata; class Aves; order Passeriformes; family Irenidae; genus Chloropsis; species Chloropsis cyanopogon. The sequence goes on from WEZZ01031283.1 coordinate 98,716, forward strand.
CAGGAAAGAAAGGCTCAGCAAATCTGCAGACAAGGTCCTGGAAGGCTCTAAGCTTACGAGAGACACTCCTGGCATATCTAAGATGCAGCCTTGCTACAGAGCTCCCTTGGAAAGGACCGTATGGTCATGCATGCCTTCTGTCTCAGACAGCCGGGGGCTGGCCAGCCTCTACACAGACCCCAGTGCCCTTGGAAACAGGCAGCAGACACCCTGAAAAGGTGTGTCCACCTCCTACAAAGGAGAAGGGAGCAAGCAGCCTCAGTGTTGTAGAGCAAGGCACAGAGGTTTAAAGGAACCTTTCTGGTGCAGAAAGTAATCTCTTCTAGCAAAGGGAGGGCAGGAATCATGTTCACAGATCCCTGTTCCCATTCCACTTCCTTCTTGTTCCAAGGGAAGCAGAGAGCCATGCACTGACTTTCCTTGGAGCAGGCATCTTTGCCAGAATTGCTCCTATTCCTCCCCAGTCTGCTCTGTCTTGCTCCCCAAGCTAGGACTAGAGTCATTCTCTTGCCAAACCTCCCACCCCATTTTACCACAATCCAGCTCTGCTCAGGCAGCGCCATGGAGGGCACATGGCTGCAGAAGGCTCTGTGAGGCTCTGCTTTTCCATGAGGAGGGAGCAGAGGTCTCCAGAACTTGCTATGCCTGAAAGGCTCAGTATGTTTCAGAGATCACTCCTCCCCACAAAGCATCCCCTGACCCTGAGGAGCACCTGCTGTGCCTGCAAAGCCATTACCTGAGAGTTCACGGACTGGCCCATGGGGATGCGCGAGCACTCCAGCGCGTATTGCTTCACACAGAAATAACAGCCCTGGAGGAGAGAGCATGTGAGCAGAGCAGAGCCTTGGGCCTCTCCAGGGAAGGAACACAGCCCCCACACTTTACACCTTGGCTGGGGCCCAGACACTCTCACCCCACATTCTGTCTCACCTCTTGTCTGAACCAAGCCAAACCAGCTAACATGTGGCTGAGCACAGAGCACCCTAACTGGTGCTGAGCTCTTCATTACCATTCCTCCAGGCAACTCTTACTGCTCTGAGCCCTGCAGAATCATCTCCAGCTGATCCCAACCTTGCAGGACCATGGAAGAAGCAAGACAGGACAAATCAACAATCACATGTCCCTGCTGCACTCATCACTCCCTTTGTCACCTCTGAACACTGTCCCTGAAGATCCCCCAGAGATCATACTTTATTTCTTATTCTTTCTTACCTGGAAGGCCAACTCCATGAGCACAATCCCACCTGGAAGAGCTCTCTGTAGGTGGTAGGTGGCAACAGCAGGGCTTGTGCTCTGGGAAGAGAAGGACAAAGCTGAAGAGGCTCTCTGGCTCACAAGGGTGTGAAGCTGCCACAATGCTCTGTGCCAGAGATGGAAAGAGAGGCCTCATCTCACTGGAGAGAAGAGAGGAGATATGGCAGAACTGACAGTGAAAAGGATCCTAACAAACCTAATAAACAGCCTTGGAGAGAACACACCAGGTACACTGATCCTTTCACCTCCTGCTTGCTCAGGACAAGGTGTCTCTAGAGTATGGAACACTGTGAGCCAAAGAAATGACAGTGTCCATGGAACCTCATTCCCTGCTATGGTGTTCTCAGACCATTGTGCCTGCCTGATACAGCAGCTATCAGACACGTCCTGTCTCAATCCAGAGTTTAGCTACCAGCAAATTCAATTGCTCCCTCTTAACTTGCTCAGCAGATTGCTCCCTTCTCATTTTATCTGCAAGGTCCTGCACCAACATCAGCCAAAGGCAGGTGCCAATAAAGTGTCAGAAAAGGGTGAGTAAATGCTTCATGCTCCCATCATCCTTGGGTGATTCCCCAAGCCATAGGTAGTTTCTACTTAGCTAGACTCCAATGGATTCCTCTCCCAGGTACTTACTTATTCAGTCTTGTAAGTTCATGTTCACAAAACTCATGTGTTCACAAAACCTGCTGCTCAAAGAAACGCTCTCCTTAGTTTCAAAGCTGGCTCCAAATACTTTCATTTGATGGTCTCTAGGTGTTGTATGGAATAAGACAGGAAAGGGTCTATCCCTTTCTAGGTTAGCTGCAATATTGTAGAGCTCTGACTTGTTCCTCCCTAGCTGCCACTTCTTTATACATGAGGAACCTCAGCCTGCTCTCACAGTACAGCCATTCCAGACTTATCTTCTCTAACCTCTTTAACTTCTGCATTCATCTCACTCTAACTAAGGATCCTTCTGCCCTAGAGTTGCCCTTAAGCATAGATGCTGAAGATTCTCCGACAGGTAATCCTTCAGAATCTCACCCAAAAGCAGCTATCCTTGCCATAGGTCATCCTGTTCCTCTTCTGAGCCCCTCCAAGCTGTTACCAGTCTTTTGGTATTTGCCCTGGTTCCACCCAATGCCAGGAAAAGGCTCTGAGGCCTGTAGGAGGACATGCAGGAGGGCAAAGATCTCTTCACACCCTAACTCTCAAAGATGGTGCTGGTCTAGACAGGCTGGCTTTGATGGTTTCTCTGCCCTCCCACCTCCTTTCTGCCTGAAACAGTTTCAAAAGCCAACCAGAACTGGCCCACTCCATAGCCTGACCTCCATCCCAGTTCCACCCTTGTAACAGAAATGCACTCACCTTAGGACTTCCCTCTGGTTTTGGCTTTGTGTAGGAAAAGGACCCTCTACCCTCCACTCCCATTGCTGCCAGAGCTCGGATCCGGCTTGTGCTACTGGAAATGAGAGCAGGGACAGCCTTGAGCAGGGAGCCAAGGCCTATTGTGTCAAACCAGGGCACAGCTCAGTGTTGGCCGTTCTTCAACACCAGGGTTCCCACCACATCACTGACCTGCGAGTAGTAGGTGAGGGTGGCCGCACCTGGACCAGAATGAAGCCCATGCTCTGCAGGTACTGGATGTACTGCTGCAGGAAGGCATTGCACATCTCCTGCAGCCAGGGCTCCTCCTTCACCTTGCAGGGCAGTGCATCTGCCGAGTCACAGCTGTGGCTGCGGTCCCTCCCCGAAGCTGTGGAGTCATTGGAGCGGTGGCGTTTCTGCAGGAGAAGGTCAGTTCCTAAGGAGAGCTGCTGTGACTGGCCCCAGCAGAGGACACCAGGTACCCTGGCTGAGCAAAAGGCAGATCTCTCTCTGCCAGAGAGCACTACCATCTGGTTGTCCAAGCATTGTCCTAATGCATGTGCCAAAATGCAAGATCCAAGATCTACCCAGCCATGCACTGACCTAACAGCGATGCAATAATAACCTGCAGGAACCTGCTGCCTGTGCCAGCATTCACATCTGCCTCCCCCAGAAAAGCTTCCACAAAGTGTTGGTGGCTCACACTGGTTCATGCAAAGCTCAGAGCTTCAGCTCCTATTGCCATGGTAAGAGTCCAATCCCCTTATGAATCCTGTTGACTTCTCAGGATTTCCTAGCAGCACTGAAAAAGAACAGTGTTTCTTTCTAAACACTCAGTTCTCCTTTTGATGTCTTGAATACTCCTTTTCTTTGTGCTGAGAGAGACTAAGGTTTCTTTTTTTGATCTCTCTACTTTAAGCCTGCGGCTCTGTTACATGTTTCTATCTGGCTTTCTGCCTATCTGCTCCACCAACTGCAAGAGATGTCTCTTTACCTGGCATGTCTCCAGCTACTCTCTGACCATCTCCAAGTCTCTCCAGTTCAGTGCCTTTGCCACAAGATGTTTGGTCTCCCACTTACTGGCCAGATGAAGACATTAATACACTAGTATTTTAGAAATTTATTAGAATATTACCCATTATACTAACACCTCTCTCTGATGTACTCTAACCAGTGTCTGCTGCACCCAACTGTTCACAAATTGAAGAAACCACTGTGTGCTCTGTACAGGCTCTGCAGTGAGCATACAACACAAGAGGGTTAAAATTTCTCTCCACATTGTGCTGTTTTACTGCAAACTAGGTCCCAGCTCCCACAAAAGCTCTCATTTCACAGGCTACTCAGGTGCCTCTTGAGTTCCTTGCATTCTTTTTCTGTTCTAACCAATCTGAACAGCCCTCCAGCACTGCAAAGCCTGGCATCTCATATGTCCCAATAAAAGACCTGGAGATACCAAAACCAATATGCCACCTTGAAACCCCTGCTGCGAGGCTCTTCAAATCCAATAACCGATTTCCATTTTGCTCTGTTCCAAAAACAAAGTGAAGTTTTCATTCTGTGATGATACTTTCTCTTTCACCTGTGAGTGTTCAATTTCTGTAGCAACCTCTGCTTAAAGATTGCCAAAATCCTTTTGACATTCTGATAAATTACAGCAGCCTATTCTTCCCTTCTGACAAACATACAGACTGTGAACAGTCAGTATGGGATCTGCACTGGTTAGTCTGTCAGGCTGCAACCTGCTCAGGATTCAGCTGGTTTGCTTTCAATTGTTTCAGTTATTTGTTGGGTCCAGACAAGATTTACCAGGTCTGGTTGCTGAATGAGTAAGTTTTGCTTTCTTAACAGATTAGTACCACACAGTGCCCTTGATGGCTTCTCCAGACTCAGCCCTGAATTCCCTGGGTAGAAAAGGAAATCAGTCTTCTCCAGGGATAGTGTGGGCTACAGGAGAAAAGCTTTGAGGACCCAAGGATTTTTTTAGTCTCCAACTTAAGAGCATTCAAATTCATCCTGTATTTTAGGAGTGAGGCCAGACCAGCCCTGTCTTGGGAAAAGAAAGCTCCTTTGTCCCTGTGCACAAAGCCCAGCCCCAGTGGTGCTTGCTGACACTCACCTTCCCTTCGACCTTGCCCAGCTGGTCAGTCTGGATTTGCTGCCGGAAGGCCGGGTCAAAGAGCAAGGGGGTGGCGCAGTAGTGAACCAGGCGTGAGGACTGCTTCAGAGTCTCCAAGTCTGCCAGCTGCACGACATGAGAGGAGCACAGTTACAGCACACACCCCTCACTCAGGCTGGGAACAAGCTGTCCATGCCACTGCAATGCTGCTCAAATGGAGATAACTTTCCAGTGCTGGGCAGTGAGGCCCCATGCCCCAACATGGTTCAGAGCCCTGCAACCCCAAAAGTTCAAGCAGAGACCTCTACTCCACTGCCTAGCACCATCCCCACTACACACCCTGCTCAGAGCTGCAGTGCTCCCCTTTGCTGGTGCTGCCAGCATGCTGTAAGAAGGCCCAGCCCACCACCTGCCCAGGCTGCACTCACACTGATAGGCATGTTGGACTGAGCTGATCTCTGCTGCCAGGTGACAAAGAGGTTTTCAATCTTCATCTGTTTCTCCAGCTCTGAATGAAAGAGAGCAGTCACAAGAGCATCAAGCCACAGGCCCAAGTATTGCTACTCTCCTTCACTCCCACCCCGAACAGACCATAACCCATTCCCACAGAGAACTGTCCCCTGACAAACTCTTGTTCTGCTCTGATCTCCTTTGCCAGAAGTGAGATTATTAGGTGGGCTCCCAGATATCAGCCCCCTTGCTTTACCTTTCCTCTCCATGCTCTTGATTTCCAGGAACTGGGCCCCATGCCGAGCCACAGGGTCAAAAGGTCCCAAGTCATGCCCATGGGGTAAGCGCCTGATGGTGGTAACATCCCGCAGAGCTTCGTCAAAGGGCACCACGTCGGGATGGAAGTGCAGGGACGGGAGGCTGCGGGCAGAGCTGCTCAGCCGGCCTTGCTCCTTGATGGGTGGGGGACACGGGCTCCGGATCAGCGCATCCACCTCCAAAGTGGAGTTCAGGAAAGGGTTTGGCTCCTAAGCAAACAGACACAGCCATGAAAGCCTCCTTACTGCCAGCCCTGGAGCAAGAACCTACAGAGTAAACCCAGTTCTGGCCACCTGCTGAGATCTGTGTTAGCCTTTTCCACTACCAGTTCCAAAAAGAGCACGCCTGGGCCCACCATGGCTCTAATGTGAAGTGGGAAGCCCATTCCTCAGCCTCCACCCTAGAGTAATTCAGTCACCAGTAAGTCCTGCCAGCAGAAGGTCTTGGCTTCTCTTTCCACCTGTCTCCAAGAGCAGGGCAACAGTCTGGCTGGAAATGGTCAAGTTGGACATGTGAATGTCTGGAGATGCCTGACATGTGAATGTCTGGAGATGCCTGCCCACCAGCACACAAAAGGTGCTTGCAAGCTTTCTCAGACCCCCAGACTGCCAAGGCCCTTCCTGAAGAAGAAAGGACTGCCCTGCCTGGTGTGGTGCCCTCCCTACCTGCTTGCTGTCCTCGTGCCATGGTGTGTCCATGAAGCAGTGGTGGTGGAAGAGTCCCAGCTTTTGGCTGATCAGGCAGTGCACAATGTGGGACCGGGCGTTCTGCCACTGCAGCAGGCGTGTCAGGGAGCAGTTCAAGTTGGCCCCCAGGTCTGGGGACCAGTTGTAAGTGTAGAGTGTCAGCTGGAGAGAGAGGAAGAGGAGGAAGACTTAAGGGCATACTCAGAGAGAGCCTGCATGGTGGCACAGGCTGCTCCAGGGTGTTCTGGTGGTACTTGCTGCAGCTGCAGCCAGTTTCAGATGACAGGCTGGAACAGGGACAATGGCAGCAGCTCAGTTACAGACCCCTGGTAAAAGCCACAGCCATAACTACCTTTTTGTCAATGATCTCCATGAAGAGAAACCTTTGCCGGGGCACCAGGTCTCGACCAACAAGGCTGGGATCAGAGCCTCTCTCTGCTGAGCTGAATTCCATGGCCTCAAAGCGCTGGAGCCCTTTGTGAACTGGAAGAAGCCACAGTTATGACCCTCAGTACTGGTTCATCCCACTTTCATGTCCCACCATGCCATTAAGATGTCATGACAGGATGCTTTGCTACAGTACTGCTCAGCTCGTCTTGAAATAAGCTGTCACAAGCACATTCTAGAGTAAGGTCTCAGAAGGCAAAACCAGACAGCCCACTGCCCACCTCTGGGCACAAGCAGTCTGCCCCAGTAAGGAGGGGAACCCTGTTCATTGATGTCCCCCCAGAAGACCCCAGCAGAGTCCCAGGGACCACGGCCAGGCACTCACCCTGTTCTGTGCTGCAACGCCACTGCTGGAAGTTGCGTCCCAGCAGGATAAAGTGTCTGATGACTCCAGGGCAAGGGCTGGCATTCTGACCAGACTTATAGGGCAGGAAGGCAGTGCCCCTATGGTAGCTGCAAAGGAAAGCCCCAGAGATGGCTGCCAAGTCGAGCTGTGGCAGTAGAAGTACAGCTGATCAACACCTGCTGGTGCTAAACAGGCACCTGGGGATGGCATAACTCACCAGATCTGCTCAAACACTTTGACAGTGGTGTCACTTGCCAGGGCAGTGACCAGGTTCACCACTTCCACTAGGATGGAGGACAGGAGGAAACGAGAAACCATCTCCAAGGAGCACTGCTGCACCGACGGGCACCCTGCATGGAAGATGTACTGTAGGACAAGGTGCCAAGCTGCCCCCGAGCCACATCCTGCCCACATCAGCAGTGGGGAGGGCTAAAGGCCTGAGGCAGGCAGAGCTGCAGAACAAGAACCTTACACGGACAAGAAGATGAAGCTTGAAATAACCCCTGGTTTCAGGTTCTGGCCCAAAGTGGGACTTGGACCAAACACCCTGTATGCTCTGAGCACAGCACTTCACTCCCCTACATGTCCCCTGGCTTACTTCTCATCAGAGGAAGAGGAGAGCTCTAATTTGCCAGCAAGAGCTTGAGAGGATGTACAAACACCAAAGTGAAAGGTAACCAGAAAGTAACAACATGGCAGCTGTAGAACCCCAAATCCCTGCATATGAAGGGTGCTCCTCCTCTCCCTCCCTCCCTCCCAGAGGGTCCTCCATGCAACTTCACAGTCCCAGAGCATGCTGCAGAGGCTCAGATCCTCCATCCCTGCCACATCTGGGAGCTAAAGCACTACCACAGCTGGTTGTTGGAGTCCAGGTCGCTCCAAAGCAGCTGCTGGCAAGTTCAGCAAGCCCATGGCAGACATAACCACAGGCCTCCTGACACAGCTTTCTAATGCTGATGCTGGCCCTGAGACCAGTGTGACTCTGGCAAGGTTTGGGGAGAGACAGGGTGTGTAACTAGGACCAGCAAGGAATGAAGATGGATACTGCCATAAGAGGACTTGTCCTGAGAGCTCTGGGTAGAAAGGCCCACTCCCAGCCCATCTGGAGGACCTGAAACACATACCCAGGTGGTTCATGAATGCCATCCACTGCTGGCAGGTTTGACTGAAGAGTGGGTGCATGGTACCTACATCTCCTTCTTCCAACTGGCAGGCTCGGCGCCTGAAGAGAGGGAAGGGAAGCACAGTTACACTAGATCAGTCATCTGTAGTGAAGGTAGAAAAGTGCAACAGTCCCCTCACAGCTCCAGAGCAGAGCCCTGGGAGCCTCCTTTTTGGGCTGATACATCCTCGAGCTGGGTCACTCTTGGTTAGTAGCCATATGACTGCCAGGCGTTGCACAGGGCCCCACAGTGCAGAGAAGGGATCTCTGGCAGGGAGAAGCAGCTGTGCTCCCAGCAGCACCCCAGCAATAAGGGGTAAGTCTTTGAGGGTGGAAGGCAGCTTTCCTAAACTGCCTGTGTAAGGGAGAAACTACAAGGAAAAGGAATGTGGTCCAGAGGCCATCAGGATGCAGAGCAATGTACAACAGATTGGGGGAACAACATCCTGGCTGTCCAGCCTGCAGGCTGTGCTTGCCTCTGTGCCTGTTCCAGTTCAGCTGTGGCTGTGGCCCGATCCTGGCTCAGGTGCTGCTTCACATTCTCTGTCTTGTGCCGCCGTCTCGTGCGAGCCTCTTCTGGCCTCTCCAGCACAATGTCATCAGTAGTCTTGGGGCTGCCCAGCTCTGAGGACTCTGTCTTGCTCTAGGGAAGAAAAGTTGTTCACATACACAGCCCTGATCTCAAAGTCCCTGCTGCAAGCCTTGTGTCCCACTCCCAGCCAGATCCCTACTGTCCATTCCTCATGGCCTGACACACCATGAGGACCTTATAGGCCCTGTTCCTTCAGCAACATTACCAGCATATCCCAGAAGCTGCGGCGTCCCAGCTTGTTTGTGGGTGTCACTGGCTCTCCAGAGCTTGGTGAAGGTGCAGAAGTGAAGTGCAGGGGTGGAGGACAGCTCCTGCCAGGCCCCCCACTGGCCAGGGCCAGGCCCTTGGTCTCTGACATGGTCCTCCTTAGGCCTCCTGGGGAGACAAAACAAATCAGACTCTGCAGACTCTGCAGAGCCCAGCCCAGCAAAGCTGCTGGGTACCCCATTGTGTCTGGCCAGAGCCTGGCTGGAGAGAAGGGAAAGAGCCATCAGTAACATTCAGCAAAGTGGATTCAGTCTCAGGGAACAGACAGACTCTTAAATATCTCTCCAACACCAATGTCTATGATGCTTCTTCCCCAAGGCAGGCAGAGGGGAGAGCAGCTTCCTCCCTCCTTGCCCACCCAACGAGATCCCCCCAGCACAGCCAAGCTCCTGCAGGCCAGGCAGGAGGAGCAAGGCTGAGGGCAGGCTCCCACCTGCAGAGCTCAGGTCCTCCAGGTCTGCAGCACTCAGGGGGCAGGCAGCTTCCACGCACAGGGGGGCTGGCAGCACAAGGAACTCCATGACGGCGTCGCAGAGTGCGTGCCGCAGGGCCCCGCGCAGCTTCTCCGACAGCTGCAGCAGGCTGATGTTGCCCTTCTCCCAGATATCCAGGCGCACCAGCACGGAAGGCTCTGTGGAGAAAGGGTAGTTCTGCATGGCTCTTCAACCCTGCCCTCAGCAGCCCTCCGAGGTGCCCCAGGGGATGTGGAGGCCGCAGGCAATTGGCAGCCGCTGGCCAACTCCGCACCTGAGGGCAGGGGGTCCCCTGGCTGGTGCCTGCTGACGGCTGTGAGGCTTTCAAAGTCGCTGTCCTGCAGCAGGCCCGTGATGGGGGAGGGGGAAGGCAGCTTCAGGGAGTCAGGCCTCTCCCCGTGGGGCAGCAAGGTGGGGCTGCCGTGCTCGTCCACGAACGTCAGTGCAATGCATGCGATTCCTGCGGGGCAGAATCCGAGACAGCCTCCATCAACACAGCACCACGCGCACCCCCACAGTGCCTGCCTACACCCTGCCACCCCGCAGCTGGGACCATCATGTCACCACCTGAGTTGCACAGTGTCATGTGGCAGGCAGGGCCCACAGGAGGGGAGGCAGCCAGGGGAGCAGAGGCTAGCTGGGCCTGTGGGGAGCCAGGGTAAGAAGCATGTTTGGCACAGGGTGTCCCCATCATTCCAAGAATCTCTATCCTTTAGAGTCACAGCAGATTTCACCTTGCCCTGCAGGAGCTTCCTGAGTTGTCCAGCCCCACATGCAAGAGGAAAGTATCTCCGTTTGCACAAGGAGAGCCTTTATGCAGATTGATCCAGCATGGGGCTCACCATTCCTGTCCTCTTAAGGAACAGAGTGCAGGGCCCAGATACTCTTCAGCAGCCCCCTCCAGGCTGTGAAGGATGTAGAGTCCCTGTGGACAGGACACCTTGCTGCAGATTACACTCACAGCCTCCTCCTCACTGTACACCTGAACAAGATCAGGTGCCTTCCCCATGCACTCCAACCAGGCAGGACTGGGGACAAGGCAGGCTTACACCCAGGACTAGCCTGGAGTTACTGCAGAGAAACATTCAGACCCTGCCTGTTGGCTCTCTATACTGAGCCCTGTGAATGCACAACAGGACAGTTCAGAGCTGCAGAGCACCTGTGTGGTTCTTCCTCACAGCCCATGGGCTGTGAGCCCTGGACCACACGGGAGAAGCCCTGCTATGGACCAGAGCAGAAACAAGAGTTGACTCTCCACGGCCCAGCTCAATGGCCAGGGCATCAGGGAAGTATCTGCAAGGTCCAAATCTCACATTGTAACCCTAGATGTTCCCACTCCTTTTGAAAGCTCCCTGACTAAGCCAGCACTCAGGTGGCTGGATGGCAAAGCTGCCCTAAGGTGATGTGCCCAGATACAAATAACCTCAGCCCTACAACACTGCTGAGCCCATACTCTCTCCTTCTCCATCCCAGCAAGGATGGCAGTGACACCAGACTGCACTGCCACAGAGGAACCAGTGTCCCTGACTGATCCCCAGCTCTGCACTGAGCACAGGTGCCCTCTCTGCATGGAGACAAACCCAGCCCAAGCAGGCTGTGCCCAGTCTAATCAGCAGCAGCACAACCAGCCAGTCTCCATCATTCCTTGTGAAGCATAAGCTCTGCAGCAACCTTTCCTCCAAGGCACAGCAGACACAAGGGAGAGGGCACTGGGATGGAGAGAGGTAGGCATTCAAATCAGAGGGCAGCTCATGTGCACCCACACTGAGGAAAGGAAACTACACCTACGGGCACCCCCCACAGAGCCTCTTGCTGCAGCATGGCAGCTCTCCAGGACATGGGTGTCAATACAGAGGCATCAAGAGCAGGAAATCTGCCCCACACAACAGTGAATATGAGCTCTACCAACCAGACTTACTGTTTAAAGAAAGAAAAGGGCACAAACTCCTCAACAGTCTGGCTTGGCAGTTGGTCCCAGGCCCACCAAAATGGTTGAATGATCATGTGGTAATTACAGACCATTCCCCTTTTCTTCTCCTGCATGAATTCCCACACTCAGCCCCTTCAGCCTCTGGCACATTTCCCTATCACACCCATTCCTGTACCTCTGCTCTGCTTCAGTCTGTCTGAGCTAAGGACATGAGAACAATCAACCACAATTCAAGCAGGCCAGGTCAGCAGCCTGGCTGAAAGCAGAAAGCTCTCCTTTCTGAGCAGAAAGGCTCTCCTCCATGTCACAGGGAACAAAGCTTCCAGGAACATGGAGAAGCTGAAATAAAACCACTAAATCACAGGTAAGAAAAAAAAAAAAACCAGCTAAGACACTCAAAATCTGAGCTCTGAAGCTCTAGAATGAGGTACATCAGCAAGAGTTGCCAAGGGTCTTACTGCCTGGTGCACTGGAGGTGAGGTGCTGGAGAACTGTTATGTCTCATCTGTGGGGGACTCTGAGCCCCCTCTGACCCAGGCTCACTGAATTACAAAGCACACATCTAATAGTGCCTGGCCACTCCAGCCCTTGGCTAAGCAAGGGAACACCCTACACCACGACACAGCCACTGGGAGAGTGATGATGTTACACCCCCAAGCATCAATGACAGTTGAAACATCAGAACTCCTGTCTCCTTCAGGGAAAAGATGCCTTTTTTGACCTGTGGGGAAAAAAGATGCAGGATTTTGGAGTTCACTGCTTGCAAGCTAACAGGGCAGCACATGGACCCAGAGCAGCTGGAAATCACTGAGCTGCCACCTCAGGGCAACACGTTCTGTTTGCTCCTTTATCCAGCCAGCAAGAAAAAGGGCTCAACTAAACAGACATCCACACACAAACACACAGGAGTCAGAGCTGAAGCCACAACACAAGGAAAACAAGAACAGCTGGGACCAGAGAGCTGCATGGGAAAAGGAGATGGAGTAAAACTTGGAGCCATGGGTGCTACCTTGGAAGTGAGAGAGTGGAAAGAGGTGCTGCACAAGGTCCGACATGGTACCTACATAACAGAAGAACATTCAAACAGTGCACCAGGGGCACAAGACACACAATGGCCAGGTGACAGACCACACGGCCTGGACAAAACATGACATGACAACCTGCTGCAGGGTGGGCTCTATCCAATCCCCTCTCCAGTCTAGAGAAAAAAGCAAGGACATTGCCCACACAGCCCATGCTCACTTACACACACCCAGATTTCCCTCTGCAGCAAGGCTTCTGCCACAACTGCTCCCACCTCCAGCCCCATGGAGCCTCTGTGCCCCACACTGAGGTCTCGTGTCTAGAGCTGCTTCCTGCAGCAATGGGTCAAGCTTAGCAAGTTGCTCTGTGGGAGGCCTTAGTTTGCTCTGCCACACATGCAGAGGTGTGCAGTCCTCAGGCACACACCTTACCCCCCTTCCAGCCATGGAGAAACACACTCCCCCAGCACTGACCCTCCTAAGTTATTCGTAGCTCTCCAGCATGGGAAACAGCTCCCCAGCACACAGCCCCATACCCTGTTTCAGAAGAATTGAGCACAATACCTTTCCCACCAGTGCCTTGGCCACCCGGCTTGTTGTACAAATAGAGATCCTGGTCAGGGACGCTCCCATTGTGGTTGAAGTAATGCTAAGGAGAACAAGGAAAAATATTGACAAAGATTGACAAACTTGCCTCAACTGGAAAGAGGCTTGTGTATATGCAGAGCTCATCCCCAAACCTGTAGAATCAAATCCAGATCTACTCAAAACACTTGCTAACACAGCCTTCACCACTGCTGAGGTGAAGGAACCCCTTACAGTTCAGGCAGAGTTATGTGGCACTACATATCTGGCCTCATCCTCTGTCTTTACTAAGGCCATGCTAAGGGGTGGCTAGCTGCTCCCAAATTTTTATTAACCCTGATGTTTCAGTGCTTAGATCTGAGGGACTCATGCAAGGAGCCAAGTTCAGCTTTGAAAGGGGGTCTTCTCCCATGCTCCTGGGAGATGCCTGTGGGCATCAGCTTTGTAGTTGCTGCTTTTTGCACAGTGACAGCCTGTCATGAAAGCATGGCCTGTCTGGGCTAATCAGGATGTGCTCAGTCCTGTAAAACTCCCCCAGGCCTCAGGAGTTAGTTTCTCCCTAACCCTCCATGGCAGAGCTGGAAACACGGTGTCTGAGCTGCCCCAACAAATGCCCCCAGCAGCAGCTAGAAGCTGGGCAGACTTCTGTCCCAGCCCCAGCCCTCCTCACCTTGAAGTGGTGCTCCACGTTGCTGTCGGTGTACTTGGGGGTGTGCAGGAAGATGAGCAGGTTCTGGCGCAGGTAATAGGCCACAGCAGGCAGCCAGGGCAGGGCTGAGGGCGGCAGGGAGAACTGCAGGACCTCTGTGGGCGGCGTCCCGGGGGGCTGGATAAACTGCACACAGGAGGGAGGCTTTAAAACCCAGCTGGGACTAGCAGGCTGTCCTGGGGCTCTAGTACTGATAAAAAATGATGCCAGTTGGCTCTGCAAAGGGGAAAGTGTGGTGGGCAGAACCCTAGACAGTGCCTAGAATATTCTGAATTAGATGGGACCACAAGGATCAACAAAGTCCAACTCTTGGCCCTGCCCAGGGCAGCCCCAAGATGCAGGCAGACATTCATTCCAAGGTGTGGGAAGGAGGGCACAGGGAAGTCCTGCCGTGCTTCAAACCCAGCAGAGGGAGTCTCCCAGCTACCCTGGCCCCCACACAGTGCATACCTCAGTGAATGCTAGCCTGACCAAGCACTGGCGCAGGGAACAGGATGTAGCAAACTGCCCCAGTCTTCCTTGGGACAGGAGCAGCTGAGACAGGTCAAAATGTAGGAAAGTTCTCTGGGATGAAGAGAGAAGATAAGCCAGTGAGGTACCTCCACATCTGCCGGGGTGAGTTTGCAGTTCCGCACCAGCATGACAGTGATGATATCCAGGGTGGCCTCATCCAGGCGTCTGCGCAGCACTTTCACCAGCTCATCTGTGATCTCAGGCCCTGGCACGTGAGCAGAAGTAAAAGCAGCTTTTTCACCCCATCCAGTAAGAATGACTACACCCACCTCTCTCTCCCTGTTCAGGATGTACCATCCTCACACTCACTTCCCACAGGGAACCTGACTTTCCCCACCATCAATTTCTTCAAACATATTTTTCTATGGGTTTATGATCACAGAAGACTGGCGGTGCAGTAGGCAAAGACAAATGCACTCCTGCACAGGGTCTGCAGGAGGTTTCATTGTGGGCTATGGATCCTTTCCTTATATTTTCACCCACACAGAACAGAGAGCAGCTCTGGGCTAAGGAAGAGTTATTTGCTCAGGAGCAAGATTCCTCTCTTCAAGCAAAGAGGGCAGTAAGCAGAGCTTTGTTCCTCTGCTTTACATCAGCACAGTTCTGCTGCCAGGTGCCATAACACATACCTGCTGGAGCAACACCATGGACCATCAGCTGGATGTGTCTGTCTATCTGTCCCACAGGGCGGGCAGAGTCCACACTACGGCATGAGGCAGTGTCCAGAGAGGAACGAGAACCCTGGAGAAACAAAAACAGCCATGTGGAAATAATTCCATATGAATTCTAGATCCATCATTGTCCCAGGCTGTCAGCAGGGTCAGGCAGATGCCACCCACTGCTGCCCCACTCCACACATCTACAGTCTAAGTTTTACCCCACTTTTACCCATCCAGGTTGCTGGAACTACCGAGTTCCCTCCATTCCTGTGACCATGAGCACCCGTGTCCACGGGCAGAGAGCAGCAGACTCACCATCAGATCCTCAGTGTAAATGGGCTCCTGGCTGCGTGTCAGTGCCAGCGAGCGAGATGATGCACTAAGGCTGCTCTCTGCTTCCCACACCTTCCCACTGTGGGTGGTTTCAGTCAGCCTGAATACAAGAGGAAGATATGTCAGCCTCCATTCCCAAGGATGACAGCATCATACATTCACAGAAAATCCACATCTTCCTTGCTGTCCCCTGTAATCTTTGTGGGTACTAGTCCTTAGAATACGGAGTTTGTGGAGAAATTGCTCTCTGGCTCCCTCAAGAAAACCCATCATTTTTCCTCCCATGTAAAGGCTTAGCACAGGGAGAGCAGAACGGGCCTTGCTTGATGTGACTGACTCATCAGAAATCAGATATTTGCTGCTTGGGTCACAACACAGTCCCTCAGGGACCTTCTGTCCCAAGGAGCTCTCAGTCTGGTGTAACACACACAGCAAGGCCAACAGGCCAACAAGTCAGGCTGGCTTCTTACCGGAGGTAGAAAACAGATTTAGTGGCACGTTCCTGGTAGACAAACATATTCTTCCTGTTCACCACAGAGAAGGCGTTGAGCACCGAGCGAAGCGCCTGGATAGCTGTGGGCAATGTGGGACATTAGCTATCCCACATACCCTTCTCTGGAGTGCCAATCCAGCCAGCAGCTGGACTCCTGACACACCAAACAGGAGGACCTGGGCTGTACGTACCTCGTGAGACGCCCATGTTGGGGCCCATCTTGAGGCGTGAATGCACGTGGATGAGTGTGCTCCACACCACCCCACAAGCAAAGTGCCCTGGCATGAACTGCATGGTGGCAGCCAGGTAGTCCCGGGGCTGGTAGCTCTCCTCTACAGAGTAATCTGTAAAGAACACAGGACATAGCTGGGGCCACAGCATGCAAGTTAACATCTTCTTAGGCATCTCTGTAGCACTGCAGCTGTGGCATGGCTAAGGGAATATCCATACCATCTGTGGGCATCACACGCTGCCTGTATGAAGTATAGGGTGTTTCACTCTTCCAGATGTCCTCCTCACTTTCTGCCACCAGTAATGAGTTGCATATGTGGCTGTCATGCAGGTCCTGCAGCAGCAAGCGCTGCAAAGGATGAGGGAAGATTGGTTCTGTTGCTTGCACAGCCACGGAAGACAGCAAGAAGTGTTTAGGGACAGACTGAGTCCCTTTTCTTGTGACACCCCCAAGCTGGGACTCCACCAGCTGAACTGGTTCCCCAGGCCCTCCTCTGAGCTGAGCCCAGACTAGACAACCTCCAGAGGTCCCTTCTGATCTAAGCCATCTAATCACTGGCAGCTCTGTTAGTGCCCTCTTAAGATTTATTACCTGATTGACAACCCTGCAGATTTCACTGATCTTCTTCACCACCACCTGGTTGAGACTCTGGCACTCCCCTGGCTGCTCCTCTTCTGTCTCTGCTGATGCTGCCTTCTCCACACTCAGGCTGCTTTATGGACAAAGGGAGGATGGGGTCAGCAGGGCACCTGGAGAGTGCCTGTCACTGGGTGCTGGGAGCAGGAACACAGTGGGAAAGGATGGCAGTTTTCTCCTTATACAGCATCAATCTAGTCCTGCAACTTCCCACCCACACTGCGCAGGGAGGACACTCTGTCCAGAGGTGAGTGAGTGGCAACAAGGTCACAGTGCAGAGAGGCAGAGGTCAGACAGGGGACCCTCCTTACCGTGTGTGGTAATAGACCTCCACTCGGTCCTGATGGATTTTTATGATGAGCCAGAAATCCGGCATAAGGGGACACCTGGGTTCCTGGTCGCTCATTAACGCCTCCTCATACTCGGAGTCACTGCTTCCCCCATCATAACCTGCAATGTATCCTCACTTCAGCCCCAGGCCTGGCAAAACTCCTCCTCCCTGGGCAGGGCAGCCACCCACAGACCCTGCCCTCAGGGCTCGCCCAGCCCAGGCACACAGACCCCGGTGTGTCACTATCAGTGCCACCACACACTGTCATGCCCCCTGCCCTGGCACACTCACCCAGATGGTCGGAGTCCATGCTGCCCTGGCTCGACACCAGGCTCTGCACACGGCTGGGACGCTGCCTGCTGGAGCCTGCAAAGAGAGGAGGGATTTGACCAAGAAAGCACTTGCTAAGCCCCATCACATGCCCCATCTGCTGGAGAAACATCACGCCACAGGACAAACAGGCTGTGCTGGCCACGAGGAGGCAGTGCTGGGGAATGGGGCTCTCACAGCCATTACTGAAGTCACTGGGAATTGCATGTCATTAGGGGTAGCAGTACAGCAGCACAGCCTTGGTACTGTTAAGCACTGAATTGCCAGCACCCTGGCCAGGAAGAGACCACAGTCCTGGGTATCAATGCAGGTATTTAGGGACAAGAACAGAAGTAGCAGTTATATTATGTATGTCACAGCCAGAACTGGACTCTTCCCTTAAAAGTTTCTGGTGTTGAGGTACATCTTGCCCACACTGCAGCTCCTACCTTCCCTGCCCTGGGTTACAGACTCGGACAAGCTGGCTGCAGATGGTGTCACCAATGGTGATTTCTCGCTGTTTCCCTTTTCAGAGGATGACGATGGCAATGACTGTATGGTTGTCTCTGGAACTGCCTCTTCCATGGAGTCCTGGCCTGGTGCTCTGCTTTGATCAAGTCTCAGCATATCTCCTGGAGCCTGCATAAAGCCAAGGTCATAAAAATGACCAGAAAAACAGGCACTGAAAAAAATCCCAGCATCCTTCTGCATCCTGTTATCAGTGTCCCACACCTTCTCAGCAACAGATTGTTCAGTGCTTCTCACCTCATTCTGTGTGTGGCTGCCTCCACCTGCAGGGTTTCCTGTGTCTGGCACAATGCGTGTCTCACTCTCTGGCCACTCCCAGAGACCCTGGCCTTCTTCTGGGAGGACACAGCTTGTGTGGTGTAACAGCTCAGAGCCTTCTGCTTCTGTTTCACTGGTCCCCTCCTGGCCTGCCTGGCTCAGGCCTGCCCTGGTGCCCTCTCCAGCTGGCTGCTGCAAGCAGGGTGTCCCCGAAGGGTCTGGAGCAGTCCTCCTGGAGTGCAGGCGGCTGATGGAGATGTAGTGGTAGTCATTGCCTTCTGCATTCAGCATGTAGCCTGGCAGAGCCATTCTTCTGAACTCCTGCAACACAGAGAAGAATAAGCATCCTGCTAGCAAAGCATGATGCTGCCTCAGGGCTTTTTCCTTACCTCCTTGAACTTCTCCAGAGAGTGCTCAGGCCCAAAGACAAACTGGAGCAGCACCACCTCGCTGTGGCAGCTGGGCCGGCCCTTGGAGTTATAGATGTGGGTGGCCACCCTGTGCAGGATGGAGGTGCTGATGACCTGTGAGTGACGCAGCGCCGACACAATCTCATCGTCCAGGAGCCAGCGAATCTGAGCAGAGCATGGACACAGAGCAACATCCAGGTGACCTGCCTTTGCAAGCCTACCCCAGTTCCCACCCAAGCCCCAACAGGATGAAGGTCATCATTCACATCCCTCATCTCCTGAATGTACCTAAGATAAGGCCTTTAGAAGACAGCTCTGCCTGGCCCACCCCAACTGCAGCAAGAATTTTCTCAGGGTAATCCCATACTTTTGGGAACCACAAGGCTAACAGCCTATGTGACACCAGTAAAGCCTAACAGTCAGTTCAGCTGACAAGTTGCAGCTTGGAGCAGGCTAGGAAGTGTGGAACAGTTGAGTGCTCCAGCTAGAAGCAGGGAGGCAAATCTGGCTTACCTCATTCATGGTGGCTTCAATGGCCTGCCTGTGCACTCCAGGGAGGTTGGAAAGGGCAGGGTGCCTAGGAGAGAGGAGACAAAGAATCAACCAGTCCTCCTCCTTTGTGCAGCTACCACAGTGCAGCTCCCAGGCAGTAAAAGGAGCTGGTGAGGGGTTTGCTACACCTGCAGTGCCATACCTCTCATCTCCAGTGGACGGGAGCCGTTCCAGGTTGTGCATGATATCCTCATCCGAGCGGAAGGAGGATGGCTGCCCTGGAGAGCGCGTGAAGGACACACTGCTCTCTGAGGTGCATCTGTGACAGGAGAGAGAGCAGCCTGAGTGTTGGAGCCAGAGAGGATAAACAGACACAGACAGCAGAAAAGAGATCTCTGTAGAAGGTGAGCCTATCTAGGAAATATTTTAGTTTTCTTAAGGCTGTGACAGGCTCTGTGAGAAGAAGAATCGTAAGTGTCAGCACATGGAGATGAGCCAAGAATGACTGTCTGGCTAGGGCAGGCAGAGGGCGGGTGACTGGGCCTCTTTCCACCGACCTGTTGTGGAGGATGTCTGTGTTCACAACTTCTATCTCCAAGGGCAGTGTCAACACAAAGATGTCCAGGGTCACACAGAGGTCCCCCAAGTCAATGGTGTTCAAGCCCTGACAGCTTTCCAGGCAGCCCAGAACTTCCCCTGAGGAGAGATGACAAACCAAAGGACTCAAGCAACAAACATCTCTGCTTGCACACATACCCAGCCTGGTGGCAAGTACAGAGACTGCAAGAGGTGGCTGTCACACACACCTGGACAGGCTCAAGAAGGCCACCATCATCTTCCATGATCCTTTCAACCTTCCATGACCAATCCCACAGCAAGTGGGAGACATGGTGAAAAAGCCCTTGTCTGATGATGGCAAACCCTGGGGGTTCACAGGGAAGGCTGGTCCAGTGAGATTGCTATTTAAGACACAGCATGTTTGTTCCAGGGGCTGCTCACTCAGCGGGGACCTGACAGAAGCCCTACCACCACTTAACCTCCCAAGAATTGCTCTTACCTAGACAGGTTGGCAGGGACTGCACGGGCATGGAGCTGTGCTGGCTACGCAGCTTCACTGAGCAGGTCAGGTGCACAAAGAGTGGGGGCATCTCCTGCTCCAGGAACTCCTGCTCATTGAGCGAGTCCCCTCCCAGCACGCTGAAGGAGTCGTCATCCTGGTTCACCGTGTTGGAGTCTGAGAGGGAATCTGTGTCTGGGAACTCGTGCTCCAGCTTCTCACGGTACTCCACCTCCAGCTCTGGGTCACTCTCTGTGGCAATGCAGCATCCAGACACAGCTCCTGTTGAGAGAGATTCCCTGTCAGCAAACCAGGTCCACATCCCAGAGACCCGACCAGACACACCTAGCTCTGAAAGGCATCACCACATGGACAGACTTTCTTTTCCAAGACAGAGCAAGCAAATTTTACCTTCTTCAGCTGCCATTTCTGCCTCTGATCCCTCCATGTCCTCACTGCCTTTCCTGTCTGCCTGATCCCGAGATGCCTCTTCCTGAAATGGAAAGGGCACATACTAGAACCATGCCAGGCAATACATCAGGCTGTGGATGGGAGCTCCAGGGACTAAGTCTACCCATGGGTCTGCCAGCCTCAAACCCGTATTTGACACCAAGAAAAGCTACTCCACAGGGATCAGATGCCTGCCAGGACAGCCCCATGCCTACCTCTTTCTTGGCTGATGGTGGGCAGTAGAAGAAATAGTGAGGATT
Organism: Chloropsis cyanopogon; assembly: GCA_013400585.1. Taxonomy (NCBI): domain Eukaryota; kingdom Metazoa; phylum Chordata; class Aves; order Passeriformes; family Irenidae; genus Chloropsis; species Chloropsis cyanopogon. Next base: position 119,381 of record WEZZ01031283.1, read on the forward strand.
TGATGGCACTGGCTTGAAATGTAAACTCCCAATCTCCAGGAATTTTTCCTAAAAGAGAAATACCAAGTATGAAGCAGATATCCTACTCTACACTCCTGCTGAAGCCAGGTCAAGCTTTCACATTCCTCACCTGGATAATTTTATGCAGGTCTGGGTGTGCCTGGCAAGGCTGTCCAATTTCCAGCAGTGAGAGGGGAAATTCTGAGCAGCAGCTGGTGCCCATACTGCTCTTTGGCTCCTCCATGGGGCTGGCAATGTTATGAGAGTCCTGCTCGCTGTAATCTTCCATTTCAGCACTGACAGGATTGTGGACAGGTCAGACAGGCAGATCGAGAAACAAGACAAGTTTTATGTGTTATCCATCCTGCCAGTATCCCAGCTCCCAGCTCCCCAAACCTCATCTGTGTCAACACAATCTGAACACCCACAGCTCCACAGCCCAGCAGCCACCCATGAGCCCTTATAAGGGCTCAAGCTGTCTGAAGCCAGGCCTGAGGTAGTTTAACCATGCTGATCATATTTCCATGTCTGTACAACACACTACACACCCTGCCTGGGAAACAGAGGCACAGACTATGGGGACAGGGCTGCAGCAACCTGAATCACCAGTTCAGGGCACCTCATGGCAAGTACCACCATGCCAGCACCCCAGTGTCTGGGCAGCAAAGCTCAGGCCCATGCTCACTCAGCATGACAGAATTAGTCCCTAAAACTCAGGAAAAGCAATCTGGGGAATGGTCAAAGCAGTTTTGAATGGTCAAAGCACGCCCCTGGTACTCAAATTAGTGATACAGGTGGCAGATCTGGGTGTAATGTGTCACAAGCTATACATTCTTCAGTAAAAGTTCATGCAACTTGCATTCAGATAGGTGATTCATAATATCCTATAAACAAAAAAAAATGTTGCCACAGTTTTTCTTGGGAAAGTAGCACTTGAAGTCACCTGACTTTTTAAACACTGAACATTGTTCAAAATCACAGTCTCGCCTCAATGATTTACAGTATAAGAAGACATAGCATTGGAGGTTCCCAGCAAATGCTAGTGATTTCACATAAAGGAACAGTGCAGAGGACCTAGGTGTATCTTTGACAGACACTAAGGCATAGCACTTCTTTCCCCCTTAAGTTTTTAGAGGAGATACAAACCTCATAAATACCCTAAGGAACAGGACAGAAGTTTAGCATATTTCAATTTTATCTTGGTGTTTCTCTTGTGCATTTTCTCCAGAGTTTTAATTTTAAAAAGTGACACTTTATTCATTAGAAAAGGATAACAAAGCTGTCATTTACACCAGAGTCAACAGCAAGCTCAAATGAGTCAAGCAGCAGGAGATGCATAATTTCTCCAAAAACAAGTCTTGCAGGCTTGCAGACTTGTGGGTACCCAGCTCAGGCCAGAAAGGACTGAGCCAAGACTACAAGATAAAGAAAGGCTGGATGTCATCAGAGACTACAAAAAATAGAGTGTCCTGGTGGACACCATAGCAGGTGGGTATCTCACTGTGAGTATCTGCTCCTCTGTGTGCCTCTGCCCTACAGCACTCCTTCTAGCAGGCAAGAAAAGATGCTTGAAAAAAGATTTGTCCTGGCATGATGCTAAGAACAGAAGCAAGACTGAGGTGGGTCCCTACCTTGACTCAGAGACCAAGACACCTCGTTCCCTAGAGCTGTGCTCCTCTTCCTGCTCTGTGCTGCCCACTTGGAAGCTGGCTGTCTTGGAGTGCGTATGGAAATGTTGATGGCTCTCTCGGAAGGAGCGGACGTGGCTGCACACCGTCAGCAGGAAGTTGGTGATATCAATCTCTTGGAGCAGCTCCTCACAGTAGTCCATGGCAGTAAGCAGGTCCTGGGAGCTGATGCTGTGTGACTGCTGAAGGCTCTTGAACAGCCCTGGAGATAAACACAGTGCTTGAGCACCCCATGGCATCCCAAGGATGTGAGGCTGTGGGAGTCAGGCGGTGGCCACATACGGATCTTCGGCAAGTCCCAGCACAGAGCTGGAGCCAGGGCTGGTGCTGGGAGACAGGAGGCAGCCAGGGCACCCAGCACTACATGTCAGCCTGGGCTTGGGTGACACCAGAGTGCCCATGGCATCTGTCACCCTGAAGGTGAGGGGAAGGCATCAGAAAAGGGATGCTCCTTCATCCACAGCACTCCACAGGTTTGGGAACAGCCTCTGCAAGGCCCATAGGGAATGCACAGAGGCATCTTTAAATCCTGCCTGGTGGTTCATCAGTCCCACAGCTCCTCCCTTTGCTTGAAGTAAGATCACAAGGAAAATGAGACATTGCTTTCTTAGAACAAGATCGAGGGTCCAACCCCAACCCTGCCACAGGTCCCATGGTGCTGCTGCTCACCTTTCACATAGCACTGGTGGGAGTGCTCCTGCAGCAGTGTGCAGTAAGTCACCAACTCCTTGTGCTTGTGGTCTAGCCAGGCAGCAGTTGGAGGACGTTCCAGAGACTGGGACCTGGAAAAGAGGAACGATAGCCTTTAGCACCAATGAAGCACATTTTAGACTGGAAATGGCTCTGGTGCCAGTAAAGCAGAGCCTAGGGCATGCACAGGGCTGCTATAAGGCAGAGAGGCCAAGCCAAGAAGAAAAGGCTAGAGCCAGCCTCTTGTCAAGGAAACTCCTCTGTTTTTTGTCTAGGTACCAAGTATGGTTGGAATTACCTGAAAAAGATGTCCCGAGGAGGACGGTGTGCCCGTGGGCTGACGAGCTGCTCCCGTAAGAGCTCCAGGGAGCAGCTGTAGATGTAGATGGGGCAGCGGAAGCGGCGGCACTCGCCCAGCTCAGACTGCGAGCTCTGGCGACAGAAGGAGATGTGCACGTCTCGCCGGGAGGGGCCACTCTGCTCCCCAGGGTCCTGGCTCACCTCTGCAAAACAAACCATTCTAAGATAAAGGCCTCTGATGGTTCCTAGTTCTTGGTCTGAGACATAAGAGCTCTCACAGAAGCACCACAGTTAGATATTGGTTTTCAAGCTTCTCACCACTTATCTTCACGCAGCACCCAACCACTCAGCTCCATGCTTTGGCCACCTTGATCCCCTTTACAGCCATGACTGCTCATCACCACCACCACTACCTCCTGCAGCAGCACAACCCTTCATCCTCACTGCAAGCACATCTGATCTGCCCTAGGGGCTGTGCAATCAAATCCCATATACCTGTGCCCTTCTCCCTAAGACAATGTGCTGCTGACAGTGCCAGCCTGGATCATGAAATGAGAGTCACTGACTTTCCAGTGCAGCCCACTAGTGCCATTCCTAGTAGCTTCTACCTTACCTGCAACCTTCTTGCCCACAAGGAACCAACCTTAGGCTACGGGCACCCAAATGGCATTACACTCCTTCATGCCCCCACGAACACCACTGTGCCTCTTGTCCTGACTCTGCTGACTGCCAGGCAGGAGCTGACAGGCTGCAGCAGCCTGCTACTCCTCCTGCTTTAATCTGCTCAACAGTATGCCCAAGAATAGCAAGGATACCAATGCTTTAACAAGGTGCTGTCAGTACCATGAGCTGGTGTTATGCTGAGGGTTGGTAATGGCACTGCAGCATCCCCCTCTTCAGCCCTGACTCGCTCTGCACAGACAGGTCCCATGGAATCTTCTCCAGATCGACTCTCATCTTTTGGAGATTTGTCCAACCCACAAGCCATCAGCTTCTGTACATCTGGAGGGAAAGGAAATAAAATCATCCTTTGTCCAGTGAGAACAGCTTAACCCCTCAATCCACATTCCCAAGAGACCAGATTTCCTGCTACCTCTTCGTGTGCAGAAGCAGCTTCACTTGAGCCTAGCAGCCTTCACCAGTGGCTCAGTGGAAGCCAGATTGGTGCCAATGTCCAGAAGCAGGGACTCTCCCAGACCATCCCATCAGCAATCTCCTCAATCCATTCATTAACAACCCCACTGGGAAAACAGTTCAAACAGCTGCAGCTAGCAAACTGCTCAACACCACATTCCCCACCTGAAAATCCTATGTGGGCAGCACCACATCCTGAGGGAAGAGCAGAACATTCAACACTTCCATTGGCACTATTCTATTCCCGGTCAGGTGTAAAAAGACTACATGAACTCGGCTATTCAATTTTCTCTCTGCCCTTCAAGAGCTGATCTGGTTTTTCTGTTTCCCTGAGGAGGAGCATAGGACTGCTGCCTCCTCCTGCTCCCCAGAACAGCCCCCCTCACCTGAGAAGGTGGCTGGCAGGAAGGTCAGGAACACATGCTGCGGGTTCACCAGCTTGGCATAACATCGCCATTGAGGGGGAAAGGGCCCCATCGTGTCACGCAGTGTCACATCATCCTCAGGCAGCTCTGTGTTGCCAAGGCTCTGATGGAAGAGCAGAAGTTGGATAAACTCATGGCATATGGACAGGCCCACCTTGAGGCAGGTAGCAACTGCACAGAGCAAGTTCTTCCAGGCCTGCTGGTTGGCACAGCGCTGAAATCACCCTGGTCACCTCTGCACATTCTCAGAGCAGCTCACCATTCTGTGAGCAGCCTGGCTCCAGGAAGTACAGCTCAACAGTCAGGAGATGCTTAGCCAGCTTTGCTGGGGCCGATTCTGACCTCTAGGCAGTGACTACCCATGGTTTCAGAACAATCTGCACAGTACCAGTGCTGCTGTAACAGGCTTGGCCCATACTGAATGCAACTATCCACACACCTACATTCCTGCTTGATTTCAGTTGCAGGATACAGCCTAAACTGCTGCCAAAGGTGGGGAAGAACAGCTGCCTTTCAGCCTTTCTCAGCCCTTTTAACTCTCCTGCTCTTTATCAGCTGCCGCCTTGGTTTCTGAGGGGGCTTCTGAGGAGAAGGACAGCAGCACAGCAGTACCTGCAGAGTACTTGTGGAGCCAGTCATATCCCTGGTGCCATTACTGCCAACAAGATGATAGGATGCAGAAGCATCCTGCTGCTCCAGGGTCCCAGAAGCTTTTACAGTTTCTTCTGAAATGGAGCACAGAGAAACCAATCTGAGAAACCCCAACCGAGGATGAGACTTGAAAGCAAGGCTCCTGAAAAACCTCACTGCTCCTGGTGTCACTCCTGCCACACCCTGGTCCTCACCTCTGATCACAGGGAGTGTGAAGGGGGGTTGATGGCCATCACGATCCCGTTGCAGAACCTGCTCCATGAAAGCCACGTGATCAGCATCAGCCATGGGGATCTCCCGGTCACTGAGGTCATGCTGAAGGCAGCCATGGAAGAGGTTTAGTAGCATTTCATTGGGCACAAATGAAGAGTCCTTGGTCACTTCCTCATTCTCTGCTTCAAAACAGAACCATGGCAGCTTCAGAGACAGCATCTCCATAGCCACCACCTGCCCACGACCCCAGGAGACAGCCCTTTCCACATAGCCAGGAATTTCCCCAGCACCTCTGCAAGACTGACTTGGATAGTGTTGAGGAAACCCTGGAGTTTTGGCATCATTAGTCACCCTGCACTGACCCACCTTGCTACTCTAAATGTTGCAGATATGCTGGGAGTACACACAAGAAACCACCACCACAAAGCTACTATCTAGTTTTAATGATTTCAAAAGCAGCTCTTACAAATTATCATCCCAGAAAAGGCAGCAATACAGCAGGGCAGCCCTGGGGCTGCAGAACTGGGAAGAACAGCACCGAGCTACTAAAAGAAGTATGGCAGTGCTCACATGCTGCTGCCCAGGGAGACAAGCACGTGGAGCAGGCTGTCCATAGGGAGGACAAGGGGAGGCAGGTGGTGAAGAGGCACCTACCTTTTGTCAGCATTAGAAAGAACATTTCCACCTGCTGGCACCTGGGCAAGAGCTTCATGAGGTTGAACTGGAATGGGATCTCATGCACTCGAAAGCCAGGCCCCATGTCTGGATCTGCAACAGAGATGAACAGGACCACCAGCATTCCACAAACTGCTCTGGGAACTGTGACTTGAAACTGAGAAGAGAGGAGCTCTTCCTTAAAATCCTTTACAACTTCTACAAAACCACTTGCCCAGGCCTATCACTGAACGGATGAGCTCATCTTCCACCTGCTCCTGAAGTCAGCTCCTCTCACACAATTACAGAATGGCTGATGTTGGAAAGGTCATCTGGACCAACGCCCCTGCTCAAGCAAGGTCACCTTGTCACCTCTCCAGCCTAGGCAGAAAGCCTCAATGCTTTTTTGGCTTTCCCAGGATGAAGCCACTTCTCTGCCAACTTAGCATAAGTGCAACAAAGCCACCCACAGCCATCAAAGTCTACAAAGTTGTCAAAACACCTGTTCTGCCTTCTATGGGTTCTGAGACATTCAAGACCTAGCTCCTTCTTTGCTCCATCAAGCTTGCTAGGACATAGCTGGTGGACTCACCTTCAGCAGCTTTGGTGTCTGAAGGAGGGCAGACCCACTCCTTGTTCTGGCACAACTGGCTGATGTACTCGAAGGTCAGCATGGTGGCGATGCACGCAAGGTCCCGGGGATAGAGCTGCAGTAAGCAGTTAAGGCTCAGTTTATGCAGCAGAATTATTACCCATAAATGCAGAAGAAAAGAGTCTAAAAGCAAGGAGAGGGGACACCTATAATCCTGTTCCCTGAGCTGCCCTAGTCTCACTCATTGCTCCCTCCGTCTCCACCACCCCTCTAGCCTGTTTTCACCTTGCTCAGGAGGAGTGCTGGTAGTACTACCTGCAGTCCCTGCTCTGGTCCAGCTTGCTCTCCTCCAATGGAATGACTCTTCACAAAATAATTTGTATTTCCCCAACTATCCCAAAGCAGCATTGCATCCACTGCACTGCAATCAAGAAACCTTTCATGGCCAGTGGCCAATTCCTCTTTTAGAAATCTCAGACTCCTCTGTGACTAGCATTCCCATCTCCTCTGGCCCTCAGTATTTACCTGCAGTTTTGTGGTACACTTATACTGAACCCTTCTCCCTCCACAGAAGAGCCCATTCCCCTCCCTTTTCAGGGACTCACTGCTTTAGGTATTTTCTGGTAGGGCAAGCCATGGAGGTGCTTCCAGTTCTCAGCAGTGCTGTGGACATGGCCACTCTGTGGCTCTACCCAGCACTCAGTGACCACGTTCAGTTCTGTGTCCACTTCAATGGCTTCCACCTCTGTATCATTGTCATCATCTGTGGAAAAGCTGGAGGGAAGTCAAAAGGGAAGTCCTGTGAGGTGGCACAGAACCAGCAGCCCACTGCAGGTTCTCTCAGAGCTGTGAGAGCAGCCACAGGAACTCAAGAATGGCAGGTGAAGCCCCAGTGACCTGGTGATCAGTCCATGACAACTGGTTATCTGCACCAGACAGTGGAGGTGTCCCTCCTTTCCACACTGACTGCCAAAGTCTGGAGCCTGACTCCTCTGCCAACCCTCCCCAGGAGCAGAACAGCAGCCTCACCTGTCCTTGGTGGAGGTAGAGTGGGGCGGGAAGAGGATGTATTGGACGACACAGGTGTGCTTCTCCCTGTCACTGCTGCTCTCACTTGAGCCATCAATCTGGAGGGGAGACACTGCATGAGCCCTAGCCAGTAGCCCCTTTACACAGCACAGCCCCATCACACAGCTCCTCTAGCAGTGGTGAAAAGAGGAAGCCTGTCCCAACCCAAAGAACTCCTCCAGCACAGCATGCCCCTACCACAAAGCAGCTCTCCAACTGCAGATGAAGGCAGAAAAATGCCCAACCCACAAGCTGCTTTACTTTCTCCCTATTCGTGTCAAGGGTGTGTGCTAGAAGCAGATGATAAATCCTGTCACAGGAAGGTGAATCCAACCCCAGGACCAGCAATGAGGGACTGTGTCCACACGAGGACAGCACCCAGGCTCACCTGTATGGGCAGCTCCAGCACCATGTTGATAATGCCATCCCCGCTGGATGCAAAGTGGAAACCCTCTGACAGACGAACCCTTGCAACAGAGAGGAAGTCAGACCTGCAGGACTTCTCCACTCATACTGTAAGCTTTAAATGCAAGAATGACTGTACCCTTCACCCCAAAACACTGTCCATCTCCAGATAGGGAGCTGCACCCAGAGAGTGGGGAGATATGACACTGCCAAAACAGCCTGTGTGAAGATCAGCACTCTCCAGGTACAGTAACACCTCTTGCCCTTTTGCATGTTTTCCAGGACATTTTCTCTCATTTTCGTCAACTATAGCTGCAGAACTGGGTAAAGCACTAACCCAAGTGGCTCTAGAAGCTGTGTACAGGACCAAAACCCTCTGCACAGCCACTTTAACTATTGCCTATTATAAGGCCTCATAAATATAATAAGCAAGGTCGACCTTGCTTTCCCTGTACCCCCAGGACTAGCTTGGAAAGAGGACCCCTGTCAAGTGTGCAACTTACTCTGTGAGTGTGGAAAGGAGCTGGGCCACAGCAGTGATGGGCACAGCCGGTGCCAGCCCGGACTGCACGCTCCAGATCCAGCGCTGGTGATAGAAGTAGCGGGACAGGGATGCCAGGGTGGAAGAGGCCGTGCGATTGGCCACCATGGTGAGGGGACCAGACACGGGGGGGTGCTCCAGGTTGAGAATGAAGGGGGCTCGATAGTCAGAAGGCAGCTTCTCATACCTAGGAGAGGGCAGAAGCGTGGCATGCTGACGTGGAAAAAATCCTTTTTCTTTCTGTTTAGGGTCAGAGCTGTCTGGATTCACAACCCACTTGCTGGGCCCAGGACAGTCTTCCAAGAGCAGAACGTGGCTGGCCCAGCACAGGATCGTGCTCAGAGAGCAGTAATTAAATTTACTTCTACATCGTATTTCATTAGGAGGGACAAATCTGCCTGTCCACCAAGAATCCCTGCTGCAACTCACAGCCATGCAACCCAAACCCATCCCAACAAGCACCAGTCTCATTCACAGCACTCTCATCCTACAACTGACAGCACCACCCACAGATCTTCCTCCTTCCCCCCACTTTGCAGGGCAAGGTGGTGACAGCCTGGTACTCCATCACTACCTGATAAGCAGCTTCTCCAGCGGTTTGTGCAGCACAACAAGGCAGGGTCTGTCTGAGAGGGCCGACTGGGCCCCAGCCACAGGTGGGGACTTGGAGGGAGAGTTACTGCCCAACATTTTCCTCTTTGCTTTTGGAGTTGCCTCCTTGCTCTGGACCCTGTGGGGAAAGCGCAGCTGCAAGATTCGGTCCCGCAACTCTTCCACTATCTGTCATGGCAAAAGCAAAAGGTAAACGTGACCAACTTTGTCTGGAGACCAAAACTACTAAACATAAGTGTCTAGAACAAGAGCTTGACCAAAAGGAACAGAACACTCCTTGAATACACAGAAGAGCAGGAGTTAAAGGTAATTTTACTTCTGAGACAATAGTAAGACCAAGATCAAGATTACACAAGGCTCTTTGGTCCCTATTTTAAGTATTTTTAAAAGCAAAAGGAAGGTTAAAAAACCCCCAAAGACTACTTCCAAGGCTGAAGAAGTTGCCTTTCAAAACTCAGATTAAAAACAAATTAATTGCATGCCAGCTCCTCCACAGAAGCAGTCTGAGCACGCAACCTCATTCTCCCCTCCTCCTCTCCTCAACAGCCTACAGTAAATGTAAACTAGTCCATATCAGCTGTGGGAACAGTCTGGCTCTGTCTTATGTATTGCCCCACTACCACGTTCATTCGTCAAACCTCTATGGCAAAAGGTTTCAAGAGCCTGAGTTATTTTTTAGGCTATTTTTTCCCAAGATACTTTCACAATGACTTCCTGATCACTCTTTTAAGCTTTTCGTAGCTCTGAACATAGTTCTACCCACGCCAGCATCTGATTCCCACAATAGCCCAGTGTTTTCTTTGAAATTTCTATGGTTAGGTTTCTTTTCATGATCTTTGTTCAACTTTTTTCAATTTTTATTACCATTGTAGGCAAACAGAAGAACAGAACAGCAGCTCTCCATCTTCCTCAACACTAATTATTTCTTTTCCCATCATTACTATGTCTTTTTCAAGGAATGGAATGATCCCAAACCATAATGTTAAACAAGAGCTCTTTCCTGCACTGGGCTGCCACTTGGGTCCCCTTCATGGTTTCATATTGATATCACAGAATCACTAATGGTGTTTAAGCTCCCAAATCCCACTATTTTGCAGTTATCCATACTGGCTTCCAGCCACCACTGTGCTGCTTAGGTGTCACCAAAGCACAGAGGTTGAAATAGCTTTGTGCCACCTGCACATTTCCTCAGCTCAGTACATGCTACCTTTCTGCAAATGAGTTCCCTACCCTTTGACTAGAAAAAAGATTGGGAAAATCACAAACAGCTTCTGCTGTGATGAAATAGAGCACTTTTTCAACTTCTTTGCTTTGTTCCCCAAGGCAGTTTGTTTTATGACATCCCATTCCTACAGTTCTACAGTCATGCCCTATACAAAGTCTCACCAAAAAAGCTTTCTGAAAGTCGACTGTACAAGGTGCTTTCCTTCCCTTCAGCATTGGAAATTTGAACTGCTCAGCACAAAACCCCTTCTCCCCTAAACAAAGCAGGCTAAGTTCTACTGCGATCCTCCACACTGAGTAGTTAATCAGCTCTATGGCAGGCAAAAAAAAGAATATATATATAGTGGATGATACAATTTATGACCTACATATAATTCCTGCTGCAATGATCTGGAGCTTGCCCACAGCTGCAGGGTATGGTGCATGTCTCACACCTTCTTCATGAAAGAGATATTAATTTGCACCTACCAGAGGGAACCCCTTCAAAGAAACCTGTCACCTGGCATTACCAAGCCCACATGATGACCCAGCAACCACTACCCAAGTCCTGGATCCTCCAAAGTCATGAAAGGGCAGATCTGCCAGAGTGCCAGAACATTTAGTATTATCTGGGTTCATTATCTCAGAAAGAGATGGTCCTTCCTATGTTTGGTAGCTTCTCCTCAGACTAGTTTCTAACACTAAAGCTGAGCTAGACAAACCAAAGATTTCTTTCTGAAGATAAACAAACAATCTAGATTTAATGATAAACCTCTTGTTTGTATTAAAAAGTTCACACAGTTTAATAGCAGGGCATCTTTCTCATGCTTTACCTAGGAACACTTAAGACTTATCTCAGCCATTTTAACTGGAGAATCAGTTTACACAGTAACTCCACCTTCTGCATCTGACTAGGGCAGCTCATTTCTTTTGATACAAGAAGGTTATTAAAAGTCTATCTGACAGACTCTTATCCTGAAAACATTTCCTAGGTGCTGATTCCTTTTCTCTCCCTGTGCTGCTTATGTGGGGCATTGTTTGCATTTTAACTATTAACTTGCTCCCTGCCCAATAGATTCAATATACATGTACTGGAAGAGATAGCCCAGGGAACATGCAGCGCATCTATCACAGAGGTCTTTACAGATGAGTCAGACAAGTATCTGCTGTTCTTTACAGATGGTATTGATTGTGCTTCAGTCAGAAGGATAGACTAGATAACCTTTGAGTCATTTCAAGCCCCAAAATTGAATTAAGCAGTGGGAAAAACACCCATGTGACCAGCTCTTCTATTGATCTTCGAGTCTTTGGGTTTAGATCTTTCATAGACTTAACAAAGAAAGTTTGTCCCAAATGACCCTTTGTGTTAGTAGATTCAAACTCATCTAAGCCTTAACATAGTAGTTACTTATTAGAGGGTAGCTGCCCACAGTGTTGCCTGTGATCTACCCATCATTTCCACATTCAGAACTTATTGCTCTCCTCCTTCCCCATGAAGCAGACAGCCAGCTCTCACCTTGTTCCTGGCCTGTGCAGGTGTGCCAATGGGGAACCCCAGCCGGAGAACCATGCAGGGAGCTTTGGAGATGATTCGTACCACATAGAACGAGGAAGGGGTAAGATCCTCAGACCTATGGAGGAGGGATTAGGACAAGGCTGAATGCCACGGATCTTGCTGCTCTGACATGCCAAACCAAGCAAAGGTCTGCTCCACAGAGCCCAGCAGCCCAACTTCACAGTAACACATATCAGTTCTAGCATGCAAAAACTCCTCAGCTGGCTTCCCTCTCCCTCCAGGCTGCACCTGAACACAGTGGAACAGAAACTGCAGGATTTCATACCCCTTGTCTAGCTCTCATCCTCTCCTGTAAACATCTGCTTCAGGCCCATAGCTGCATACTGGTCTAACCAGATCCTTGGTCTGGCCACACGCCCAGCTCCCCACACGGTTTCAGAGGCACTCACCCGTGGATCAGCTTGACGTAGGAGTAGCCCTCCACCAGCACGAAGCTGCTCCAGTCGCGCAGCAGGGAGGTGAGGGCGGAGTGCGAGATGCGGCACTGGATGGTGCTGTAGCGGCCGTTGTTGCCCGGCGTGTGCAGGTGCTTGGGCACAGGCCTGCAGGGTGGGACAGAAAGTCATTTCAGAGCTGCAGGATCTCTTCTCCCCCTAAAACCCACAGAGGCTTTGCTACATCTATCCTACTCTGACTGGTCTATCAGCCTTTTTTCCTCCACAGCAGCCAATGAACAAGCACCTCCCCATATCAAGCACTGGGGAGAGCCACACTCCTGAGTGCACTGGAATTTCCACACTGCAGAGAGCACTTTCCCTGTATCCTATCTCCCTCAATGCAATATATGACTATTATTCACATTACTCTGCAACTAGGACCAGCCCCAGGAAAGCAATGCTTTTGGGAAAGACGCTTTCCAGCAGCAAACTCTGAGTTAGCTTCCAAATGAATGGTCCTACACATCCTGCAATCGGGAAATCAAAACCCAAGAGGGACTTGAGAAACAATTTATCCTTCCAATCAAAGATAACTTCGCAACCTACTGTCCCTCTCAGATAATCAGACCTTCAGCATCCATCAGGCCCCACTAGTGAGACCCTTCCCTGAGCCACAGGCACCCGCAGAAGAGCTGCAAGTCCTGGACACCATGCTCTCCCAGGCTGGCCCAGCGTGCACATGAGCTCAGCCCTGCCCATTACATACGTGTCATGCTCCAGAAGGACGACTATACGATGCATGTGCAGCCACCTCTGCCAGAAGTTGGCATCCATGGAAAGGATGGGCTTCCAGTAGGAGGCAAACTGGGAATGGCTTGAGTCAGACCCACTGTGCTGCAGAGATAATACCTGAGAAAACGACGGGACAATATTTAGCATGAAAGTTCTCCACCCAGAGAGGGCAAGAATTTCTCTAGCAGCTGAGCTGTTGCAGGCTAAAAAAGTCACATCCCTGGTTTTGGGTAATTTCCTCTGAACGGAGTAAGTGTGTTCATATTGAAACAGGCAGTACAGCATAAGCAAAAATAAATTAGGCTCTTGAAATGTCAAGTTAATTAGGAATTTAACTACTTAGCATCAAGTAAATCAACCATGAAAAAGATAGCATATGTAATGGTGTGCCTTCTGATTGAGAGGGGGATATATGGCTTGTGTCAGCAAAGTAATTAAACACTGAGATTACTCATCTGAAAGTGCTCAGGCAAATAGGGTGCCAGAATGGGTGGCATTGGGCAACTCTATTAGGTTTATATGGTCACGTAGATTCCACCAACTATAGCAATTCTGCTGACATAGAAATACAGTGGTGGTTACCCATAAGATGGGATGTTCCAGATATACTGTGGGATACATAGCCCTACATAGGGAAAATGTACTAGGCAAACCTAAAAAAGAGCTTAAACAACAAAATAAAAGGCATAATTCTCTGAAGGTAAAGATCCCCTAGCTTTAAGATCTGCCAGTCCTCTTCCATCTATGCCAAGGACATTGGTAGCAGGGAACAGATAATATGCTGGCTCTTCTGCTTAGTGAGTTTCAACGAGTTTGAATTTTGCAGTGGAAACTATTAGCTCATATTTTGTTTAGTTTCTGCTGTGCAGATGACAAGTATCTCTCTTGCACCTTCCACATGAGTGCTCAGAGCAATGAGCCTATTAAACAACTATTCAGCACATCACGTATCTTCACCTGACAGTACTGAGCTACATCTCCAGGGCACTGGTGGCACAGCCAGCAACAACTCCATGCCTATGGGGTATCCACTGAAAAGGCACAGCAAAAGCAAGTGTGTCAGCCTTTCCATCAGTCTCACACACCACAGCACTACAGGAGGTTTCACAGCACACTTAGGAGACTTGCTATTGGGCTTAGAGCTGTAGCTGCAACAATTAAGACATAGGGTGATGTCTCAGAGGGGGAAATGTATGGCATGGGATGCTCACTGCACCACACCACACTGAACTCTCTGACTGAGCAGGGTAAGATGAAGACAAGATGAGCAAGAGATGAAGCCTGAGTACAAGAATATTCAGGGGAGACAACCTGTCCCATGTTAAACAGAGAGAGAGGGAACATACCGGAGTGGTGGAGCCTGGGGGGATGTAGAAGAGGGGCACCCCATTCTTGGTGCTCTCAGGAATGGTGAAGTGTTCTGGGACTGTGTCAAAAGACTGCAGGTGTACCAACATCTGATCTGTTTGGTTGATGCTGGAAAAGAAGAGGCAGTTAGCCACAAAAGCCCATGCTCTCCCCCTTGCTGCCGCAGTCAGCGCAGGGCTTGCACACACAGCTCTCTCTATGTCCTGGGAGCCCACCTACACCAACAGAGCTTTATTGGGAATGCTGTGATGCCATGTCCAAGTGCAAAGCCTGTGTTAAAGGGGCTCCACTGTAGAAGCCTCATACATACAGAGGATGATCAGAGTTGGAAATGAAGTGCTAGAAGAGGAATCTGCTGGATACCCAGGAGTAACAGTCACCCTGGCCAGGAAACAGTTGTGACCCACAAGCACTTCAGCCCTAGAGACACGAGTGATGTGTTTGCTGCTCCCAGTGTGACCATGCAGCACAGCTGCATGGGTGCTATAAGAACACAGGACCTCCATGGGATGGCAGTCAGAGGTAAGGTTTGCATCCCAGGATCCAGATCCAGGAGCAGCAACACCATTACCCTGAAGCATTCTTACAAACTAGATCACAGACCAATTCAAATCTTTTCCTTGGCTAGGCAGCAAGCTTGTAATCAGTCATGGCCCTTCCTCAGAGCACATTCCTTTTGAACCCTGGGCTCAGACGGCCACCTGCAAAACCTTCATCCCAGCATGCCAAGGAAGGAATTACTTGGTGCCACTGGAAACTGTTGGGCATGGTGCAGCTCACCTCTGCAAGGTGTTCCAGAAGCGGCGGATGACTGTGGTGCGGTACAGACTGGTGATTGGCTTCCTCATGGTGCAACTGATGTCATGCAAAATGTCATAGCTTCCCTCCATCGTCACTTCCACCCAAGTGCTGCGCTTTGATGGGTCCAGGGGCCAGGGTGTCACAGCTAAATACTCAATCCTCATGTTATGCTTCCAAAGCAGCACTAGTTTCACCTCCAGCTGGGACCCACCTGCATGGGAGCAGAAGAGAAAGTTCAGGTTCTTGTTCTGTGCACATCTGAGCTTCATCTCTGACCAGGGATTTATGAGTACCATGGGATTGTTTGATTGCTGAAGGGAACAAAGCAATCTAACAACCATTTGCTTTAGCTGAAGTCACTCTCCCTCCTCTCCAACTGAGGGAGGCCTTGCTCGCACTGAAGCTCTTGGTGAAGAGTTCTCAATTCTTGAAGTGTACACATACTACCTACACTAGAGAAGGCAACTGAAACTCAGAGGTGCTGACATTTGCAATGGGCTCTCTTCTTCACAGCCCTGTCTTTGTTTCCAAGAAAACTGCTGTTTTGCACAGATGAGCAGGGCGATTCAACTATAAAGTTTTATCATCCACACTGCAAAGTTAATCCATTCCATCGCAGAAACACAGGCATCTGATGGACACAGATCATAAACAACCTGGAAGATGAGGCCTAATTCTTGAATTAATCTCTATTCATCCTGCACAGACTGTATTTCATGCAATCTAGAACTTCAATATTCAAAGCGTCTCACCATGTTTACCTTCTCTTCCCAAAGTTAATATTTTAAGAATGAATATTCAGCTATTCTTCAAACTGTACATTTTTACCTTTTCCTTTAAGTGACCCTGTCTACACAAGATTAACAGAAACACCTGACAGCAGGCCTCACTGAGCCAAAAGAGCAGAGAACTATCCCACTCCTGCTGACTGTGCATGTGTATTTGTACTGAAACATCCCAGGGGAACACATGACCACGCTGCGATTTCAACTGCTCGATCATCTATTCTATGTCCAGCCTGCTCTACATTTTGCCAGACTTGCAGGGTTTGTGTGATAAGTGATTGGATGTGCTGGAAACCTTCTGAACAGATCATCAGCCTGGATGCTCTGTTTCCTGCAGAGTTGCATTTGCTGCTGTCATAGGCACATCATGCCATCCCCTTCAGGGGCTGATTGAGCTCCACTTTAAAGCCATTTTTGGCTCTCATGGTCCCTGCTGGGAGGCATCCTCCAAGTACTCTTCCCCCCATCAATGTTTAGAGGAAACTCCCAGAGTACATGCCAAATTCATGCTTGGTTCTTTTGATTAGATTATTTTTATTCTGAGAAAGTTCATTTTCATAACATTGACAAGGAGTGTGCAGTACTATGAAATCCGTACCCAGCTTCAGCTGTTACTGTGACAGAACATTCATTCCCCTTACACACCCAGACCTTCCTGCACCTTAAGAATTCACCTTTCTTGAACAAAGATGATCAAAAGTGTATACTGTATTTTACCTGTACTTAATCTGGGGGATTAATAGGATTTTATAGGTAACTAACATTTTCTACAACGGATGGTTTCTATTACTATAAATGCACTTGCCAGGCTGCACCATCTGTTGTTTCCTATGAAGACTGTCTTGTTTATCAGAGAGGCTAAACAAGAATTTCTAGATTCATCTCTTATTTCACACTGTCACCTCACTCTTACTGCTTTAGGGCTCATCCACTGCTTTCCACACAATATTTTGGTTCTCACAATAAAGCCTTTCTACTTCATCAACAGCAAACATGATAAGTAAATTCCCACATTTTTGCTTAGATCACAAATGAAAATATTTCCAACTTCCACCTCTGTTTCCATTAGTCATCCTGGCTTCACTCCTATGATCCCACACAAGCAAGACTAAAAACACAGGCAAAATATTTACTTAGTTTGAAGTTACATCTAGATGAATCTTTAGCTTTTGTTTACTGCAAAACAATCTCTTTCTGGTTCCTGAGTTAATAGCAAATACATTTTTTTCTACTTTGATTTCCTTCACAACGTCCAGCTCTGATTTTTTCAGAAAGCTCACTTTTGTCTTCCCAATTTCTGTCACTAGAGAATAGCCATTCTCACTGCTCAGCTAGTGCCCAGCCAGTTTTGGTGCCGGACTGATTCACAGAGGAAGATTATGTTTTGAAAACCATCCTCCAGGCTGCCCTCAACACAAAATGGTCAGAGAGAATTTTTTTTTGTTACAGAGGGAGATCCCCTGACAATGTCCCAGAAAGTAAAAGAACTGGGCTCCACTACACACCACGACCCCGTAGCTTCTTCCCCTTTCATACCTTCCCATCCTTTCCCTTCACATGCACTTCTGCATTCCTAAATAACCAAGTTGCCTCCTAAATACCTAAATATTTAAAAATCAAACAGTGAGGGCAACCAGAGCACTTATAAATATCACAACCAACCTCTCCAGGCAACTCTGAGCACAAAGCTAGCTTTTTATTCTGTCTTTGGTAAAGTGAAGGAGAAAAGTGGCAGTGTCAAAGTCCACAACTGCACTTTTTTCTTTTTGCTTCACAGCCAGCTGGCTCCTTAACAGCCTTTAATTGGCAAGTTCTGGCAATCCAGGTTAATTAACTGTTCTTTGTTATACACTTCTCTGTAGAATGGCCCAGAGGACCCTGATTAGCCAAACATGCTTTTCTTTAGCAAAGGCAGTGCTGAATGTCTAAATGTCTTTAATCATTTCTCAACTCTGCTTTAACCTGTTAGTTCAGCAAAATTTTCAGTAACTCCCTGGAGCATTTAGCCTTTCCCAAGTACTAAGTAACATTATCTGCTACTAGGCTGAAGGCTGCATAGAAATACACTCCATGTTTTTGAAACCTCTGACATTTCATTTTAAAATTTCTTCTAAAAAAACCACACAGGAAGTATTTCTGGCTCAAGGAGCTCCTGAGCTGCAAAGAGCTGGAGAGGGCTCAAAGGAAGAAAAAAGGAAAGGAGAATGGAGATTATAATCATGCGTGTTTATCCTGCTCTTACTCCTCCCTGTGCACCTGCCCATAGTTATTCACCACAGAAGGTCACTCTGATCCAGCAGCTGCTCTTCTGCTTTCTACTCTTGTAAAAAAGGGAGACCGATCCATTCAGCGTTCCAAGGAGCAAAAGCCAGCAGGCAAATACCTGGAGGAAAATGCAGGGAGCATGGTACCATGTGGTGATATTTCTAATACATTCCTCCAGAGTGCAGGAATTCACTGCTTTACAATATCCTGAGCCAGAGGTTGTAGCTATACCTTTGTACAAAAAGATACAACATGAACTTGTCTGACTGCTTTTTGAATGATTCATACCTGGTGAAGGCTCTTCCAGCATTTCTATATGGGACTGCACAGTCACCAAAAGCACCTCAGCATTGCTGCCAGATTAAAGAGAAAGGCTTTTTATCCAGCACTGCTCAAGCTGTAAGTGAACTTGTGCACAGGAGAATAAAAGACACCGAGGATGGACAGGAACAGACTTGTCACACTGTTTTACATTCTCCTAGACAAAAATGCAATGGATCTAATCTGCCTGGATTTAAGGAAAGTAATCTCATGCCTCACCTACATTAGTGAAAACAATCTGGAGAGATTACTAGAACAGCTGTCTCACCAGGAAAACTTAGCAGATACTTACTTTTAACAGAAAATTCCTGAAACAAGAAATTAGGGACATTCATGTAAGACCAACTTTAGGAATTATCCCACCTAATATGATTGCTAGCAATCTTCCCCCCAGAAAAGGTGACTTAGATCCATTCAGTTTGTAAGATGCATTAAGACAAATGAACTGCAATTGCCAGGCACCACGGAAGAACAGGCAGGTGAACTGAGCAAGATAAATTTAAGAGTACTACCATGTGAAGGACAGCACATTTAGGCACAACTAAACAAACAAAACCCAATAAAACACCCCCAAGGACTCATGAGCTGAAAGAAAAGGTGTATGAAAGACTCAGGGATTTCTGCAATACAATCACAGAGAAAGTTCATGTGATTCCTGATCTATCAGATTTCGTATTTTACTTCAGAAGCAGGGAAATATTAACACTGCTGAACAAGGCACTGATGAAACCACACTTACAACAGCCTTAACAACTGTTTTGAGAAATATGAGATCAAACTGAAAAGAAAATAACTTAAGGGGGGAAAAGTAAGAACTATTAACCTGAATAAACAAAACAGAAAGCCTGCCCTTAGAAAAGAAAGGTGAAATATTGGCTTGCTTAATATTAACCTGTCAAAAGGTAGGTTACAAGGAGAAAGATGTTTTTAAATATGTTTGTGCAAGTCAGAGAAGGAGGATAAACTTAATTAAATATAATAGTCACACAGGTGTAACTTGGTCTCAGGCAGCTCAGAAAGGAAGCTAGAGAAAGAGCAATGAAGCTCTGGGACAACCTTCCAACCAGAGCAATGGCAGGAGGGATTTACATGGTTTTTAGGCAGACCACAGTAATTTCACAGAAAACATTATATGGCAAGTTTAGAATGGAGTTATACCACAGACTTTGATTGTCTGATATAAAACACGTTCTAGAGTACTAATAAGCTTGCATTTGAATTTTTTCATCTCCCCTTCAGTTGAAGTGTTACCAGTATTCACAACTGGAGATGTAAATTTAGGTAGAATTTACTGGCACTCCCAAGGATAATCAAACCCCTCAAGGTCCCTAGTCAGCAGCTAGTTCTCACACTCCAGGTGCCATGTCCAGGGAGTCAGGTAAGAGAACAGAATCACTGGAAGGTTTTATGGTCTTCTAGACTTGATTATGGTCCTGACTGATCTGACATTTTCTCCTAACAATATCCTTGTTTTGCCCAATTTCTTCTTTTGGAAGACTGTAATTTGGAGGTGTTAAGTCTGTTGTATCAAAGGGCTCAACTTCATGTTAGTATTTTGGAGTGTATCTAGCAAAGAATCAGAAAGGGATGAAAAAAAAGAGAAATATAGATGAAATCCCAAAAAAACTTTGCAAATCCCAGTTCTGCCACTAGTTTCTCTGCAACTGCAGGGAATCATTTCCAAGATACAGAGCATCACTGGCTGTCCTTCCCCAGGCACAAGCACAGAGGGTGAGCCTGGCAAGTGCATAACTGCACAACACTGGGCAGCCCTACATCAGGCAATTATTCATGAACACAGAGTTCGGGGAAAATGGCTCCTTCCTCCACAACACCCCCACTGCTGAGATGGCAGACCCCGTGCTTGCAGCTGAGAACAGAGACCCAGCTGTCCCCAGCCCTGAGGGCAGCAGTCACCTTTTGTGATGTTGACCTCACGGATGCTGTAGCCCTCGCGCAGCCGCACCGACACAATGCTGACGAGGTCAGCGTGCACCTCCTTCTCCGTGTGCTTCTTCCTCCGCATGGCCAGCGCTGGGTTGCTGCTTGCAGACACCAGGTGCTCATTGAACAGCCTGTGCTGGGACACTGCAAATGGCAGAGATGGGTTTGTGAGGGAGCAGCTCTGCTCGGTCCCATCCTGTAGCAACAGGCCTCCCTAGAGCTTCATAAAAGCTGCCAGGAACACCTGCTCGCCTGAGGAACAGTACGTCCTTCAGGTACCACTTCCACCCACTCCCGATTCTGCAATACAGCAAACAGGTTCGTTAGTGTGGCCAAGAGGCCTGGGAAAGGGACAGGGTGGGGTGTCAGGCACTGCTTCCTCTCAAACAGCTTTTGTGACAAGGCACGCATTGGAATTCCACATTCAGCCTAGATAGGCAGAAAACTGCACATCTGTTTCAACAGTCACACAGCAAGCTTTGGGGCTTTACCAATTTCCCTGGAAAACTCTGAGTTCCCAGGTGCTTTTTAAAAGGTGTTGGGATGTGGAGCTTAAACCACTAACAGCTGATCTTGTTAAGATTCAACATTTTCAGGTCCCAAGCCAACTCTCTTCAAAGTTGCCACTTTATGTGACTTCTGCTGCCAAGTTACAGAAAGAGCAGATGGCACCAGCATATCACTGGGACATGAAAGAGTGTTTCCATGTCTTACTGGTAACTAAACTCATCTCTCTTGGCACACTCTCAGTCACTAACAGTCACAAAATAAGAACAGCCAGGAGAGGCATTTGGGTCAGTTCTCAGGGGTCTAGTTTTTCAATCCAAACTGCCATCTGCAAGCCCTGTTAGGACAAGCTCTCCAGAACATCCCCACCTGCAAGCTAGCCAGTGTGCACAGAAGGGTAGGCAAGAGCTTCCAACCCCCTCCAAGCCCCAACACAGTGGGCCTAACTGCAGATTGCTGGGCTAGAGGAATGGTGGAAAATGGGACATTTGTTTTCCTTGGTCCAGGAGGGGATTCACAGGTAAGGTTGTGTGACCGATTGTGCCCACAGCCTGCAGAAGGCACGACAAGGGAGAGCATCAGCATAACCAAGCCTGGGGAGTCACCCCAAAGAGAGGTGCTCTAGGACATCCATCTACTGGAACAAGAACACATTCCTCACCACAGTAATATTCTGGATTCAGGGACTCCCCAGTACGCAGGAAGGAGTACAGTAGAAATGCCTTGTGATACACATTCAGATCCAGGCTCAGCGGATCCAGCTCAGGGCACGTGGAGAGGTAAGCACCAAAAGTGGCCATGGCGATGAATTTCATCAGTTCCACATTGGGAACGTGGCCAAAGCTGCAATCGTAGGAGTAGACACCACCCACCTATGGGATGGATAAAGGAGACACCTGAGAGAGAACAGCAGTGCTGAGAACAAAGCAGACAGCTGGTCAAGGGCCCAAACAGGCAGAGAAGGCCCCCACTTCTCCTCTGGAGGGAAATGTCACCACCACCAACCCACCTGCCTCCCTCTGGTACCCACACTGCTGGGTACCAGCAGACATACCTGCACAAAGGAGCAGGCCACAGTGCCACTGCGCAGCTGGTTGAGCAGAGTCTCGCACACAGCCACGTCGGGGACACTGGTCACACCATCCGTAATTATGATAATACCTGTACACAAGGCAGCACCTTAGTGCATCTTCCATCTCAAACAGCTATCATTCTCCCAGGAAATCCACCAGACATAAAGTTGAGGCAGGGCAAAAGTAGAAGGAAAATCCTGAGGCTGGTTTAGAGCTTCCAAAGCATTATGGAGCTGGCAAACATCCTGATTAAGTACAGCACAGCACACAGAAAGGGCACAGCTCTCCACACTCCAGGCTGCCTGGAGCAAGTCATAGCTGTACTGCCTCATGAACTCCCCAACGCTGACATTTGGCACAGTGTGGTCCTCCCCGTTCCCACCACCACAATGTGCTCCCAGAATGCAGAGTAAACGTCTCTGTTGAAATTTCATCCCTAACAGAAAGGTCCATGCACACACCAGCCCTTGTAAAATTAACCTCAGCCTATGGCAGGAGGAATGCAACCCTTTGCAAACAACCAGGCAAACCTTAACCCCGAGGACGCAGCCAACCTGCGCTGGAGTTGGAGGGCAGCAGCTGCAGGGCCAGGATCCCCTGCCGGACCATGCTGACCAGGCCAACGTCAGCAGTGACCACAGACACACTGGGCTTCCTCCCAGAGGACTCCTGCACATCACCAGGGCTCTCTTGGCTCAGGGGGGATAAATCCACCTGGAAAAGTTAAAAAAAACCCACAAGGCCCCATGGGGCAGATTTCAGCTCAAGTCTAGTTCTTCCTCTTCCAAACACCTTCAGTCTGGTGGTCCCATGGTACTCTGGAGTATGGCAGCAGACTCCATTTGCAGCTTTAACTTCCAGGTGCTCTTACAATCCTGCTGACTTGGGGCCCTTAGAACAGCTGAGCAAGACTGCTTGAAGGTGGAGGGACAGCATACTCAGAGCTTTATATTAAGCTGATTTCTCACAGAAGGGGAAATATGAGACACTTTGGGGTCACTAAAACTCCTCTATGGAGCAAAGCAGTTCCCAGTTAAAGACATGGTGAATACCTCTTTCTCCCCCTGTCATTTAGAAGCTGCAGCTATTCAGCATCTACTTAATCTACTACATTCAGCCCAGCAACACTGGAGAGGTAGAGGCAGCTACGTCTCACTTGTGAAGCTCTGCACCAGAGGGGGCAAGGAGCCTCATAAAGACAAAGTCCAGTGTCCATGTATTTAACTCAAATGGCCCTCATTATGCAGTGTTGATATAAACAAACACTGGCAAGCTTCTGAATCTTCTATGAAAAATATCCCCTAGGCAAAGCCTGAAATTTGTATAATTACACCAGTGAGAAACCTACTGTATTCATAGTCCCTTAATCCCCACAAGGCTCTGGCAGTTCAACCCTGTAATAAAATATTGCTTTGTTTTTACTGCTAATGCACAGAATAGCTGAGACCCTCCCTCTACAAAGCTACAGATGATTGGAGCTGGGAAAATAAAACTAGAACTAAACTTTTGCTATGCACAAATGGGAGTAGTCTGTGCCTGTGAGCAAAAATTATTGACTGTCCATCACTTTAATTTGCCAGATGCCTTAAATTCAAACACTTCTTAACAATGATATAGCTAGTGCAACTTCAAAAGTGAAAAAAGCTTCAGTCCCTGCCCTTCCTCTGGGGCCTCCCACCTCCACCCCACAGCCTGTGGCAGGACTCACCAGTCCCTGTGGCCTGCAAGAGCGTCTCTCTCCTCCATTTGCATGGAAGAAGTTACAGGGTACTTTACCATGAGAGAAATATGGCATCAAGCAGGAATGCAAACAAAGCACTGCAAAAACGCCATCTGGACTCGCCAGTCGAGTTATTTACTTCCAGCAATCGACTTTCTGTTTCAGGAGGGGCAGTTTTAACATTGAAACATATAAATTTCAGCCAGAATATGAGATTTCAAGCACTTCAGATATGCAACTGCAATACATCACCAATAGCCTCTTGGTCACCTGACTCTGGCACTTTTTTTTTCCTTTTTGCCTGAACTCTAATAACTAATGCTAACTAAGGACTAAGTAACCTCAGCCAGACCAGCAATGACTTTGACTGCAAGAAGATCAAAAGCAGCATGGCCAGCAGGTCAAGGGAGGTGATCTTTAAATGTCCCTTCCAACCCACACCATCCTAGGACTCTATCATTAATTTGCTGATACATACATCCATGACTACTAAGCAGCATCTGTCACAGATTTCAAGGAGTATTTGAAAAAACTGGCTGTTTATTAAGCTTCATGGTAACAAGGAAGTATTTTCATTCAAGAAATATAACAAGGGCTAAGGGCATATTCACAGCTATTTATATATTAATTATATGGACATAATCACCTCTCCCACCACCTTCTTCAGAGAGAAAGCACATCCTACCATTTCCCCCATGATATACAGTCATACTGTTGTACTGCACATTAACTTTGGGGAAGGTAACCATCCTCACCAGTCATTCTAAACACTTAATGGTTCTGCTTCCTCAGTGTTCACGTCTCATTACTGGATCCCACAACATTATCTCACCAACTCCTTAGCTGTTCCTTCTGCAGGCCTATGCTGCGTTTCTTCTTCCCACCCCACTTCAGAGGGGCCTCAGAGTGCACATCTCCAGGTAGTAGAGCCCTACTACCTCTGCCCTCCTTACCTGCGGTTTGGGTTCATACTGCTGCTGAAGCATCTCTGCCACTTTGTTTTCAAAGGCACAGAGCTGTGTGTAAACTTGGTGCAGAAAGGCCTCACGCTTCGTCTCATCCAGCTGACAGCCCTGGAATAGTACCTGGCCCAAGGACACACACATCAGTCATCAAGTTAAGATTTTATAGCACCAGCCCCCAAGATGGTACACAGGAACACAGTTCTGCACAGTGAAGGTCAAACACATCCCTGACAAAGCACAGGTACAGCACAGGCCATTCTCCCTGCTCCTGTTCAAAAGCAGCTGCCTGTGAGCAGTGGTACATCCCACAGCAGATGCTTATGTGACACTCTGGGAAATCTCCTTCCTGGGAAAGAAACTTCTACTTCATTTAACTTTCTCCAGGATAAGCAGTTATTAGGAGAAAGTGATGTAGGATCACTGTTAGAAACCATTAACTGTAGTCTGATGCTTCTAAGGAAGGCTGTTTGTTCTAATCTACCTTACCTATAGACTGATCAAATTATCTTCCAAAGAAAACAGCAAATTGAAATAAAGAAAAGAAACAATTAGAGTGGACATTACAAAAGAAGCTGAGTTATGTGACAGAGTAAGCCTGCCATCATAGAAACTCCCCAGGGTGACAGGCATGACACCTGTGTTTACAGATGTCACCCTGGTACAGGCAATCCCTGTCCACAACCAGATACAAAGAAGATACAACATGCAGAAAAGACTTCAGCAGATTGGTGGGGTGCTGCATGTTATCCAATTCCTCAGCCTCATATGAGGGCAAGGCCTCATAGTGACACAGGAGAAATAAATGATTACCACAGAGAGTCCTTCCTGGATGGGTAATACACACATATGCCTTTTCCTTCATAAAAGAAATGTAATTATTATCCAGTTGTACCCAGAGATCACAGTTCACGGCCTCATATACAAAGTGGGAATTTAGAGAGGTTCAAAGAAGAAACATGTAGCAACTTCAGAGCGCTCAGTATAATGTAAATAGGGGAGGTACTGAGGCACAGCGTGATGGTCTGCAGGACTGCTGGACAAGATGACACATAAAACATCAATGGCAAATGGAGAAACTCCTGCTACACTTACTCCAGTAGCACCTCAGAACAGACCAAAGTCATGGCCACACTCCTCAGGTACAACACAAGCCCTGGCAGAAGACTTAGGTAGGGAGGGAACAAGTACAGACTAGCAGGCTCCTGTTACCACACACTTCCCCTGGTATTAGCAAAGGGATGAAACACACCACCATAAACACATAAGTTATGTGAAAGTACTGTAAGGTGGAAGAGATCAAGGATGAACTTCAAAAACAACACTGGCCCCATAAACCAGACTCAAATTTATTAAACAGACCTGCCATGACACAAGTAATATCTCACTGATAAATCTCAATACTGGGGCTGTCTGCTCCCTCCAGCAAGAAGAAGCATATTCTTGCATTTGCAAGAGCAGTGCAAAAAGAACAAGGTTTGTAGGAAGAGGCAGCTGTCTTTGAATTAACCACTGTTACAGAGCTGGAACAGGCAGACAAGCTTTTGGTCATACAAGCTCTTCTTGAATGGTTCAAGCTAATTAAAAGATGCAAAAAGAATGAATCAACAGAAATTAAAAACAAAAACAACCCCCAAACAACAAAACAAGAACAACAATAAGCACACATTCGACATGAGGTAAATATTCCCTGTGGCCCAATTCTAAGATTGTGCCTGAGGGCGGCATTCTCCAGAGAAACCTCTGCTTCCTGCCCAGGAAGGAGAAGCTGCTCACACACACTTCTGCATCGTGCCAGGCCATGTGTTTCAGTGAGACAAGCCTGCAGCATAACAGATAGCAGACCCAGCTGGCACCTGCCCCGCTTCCCTTGTGCCCACAGTTCACCCGCACAGCACAGCGAGCTGCTCACACTCTCCAAGGGAGAGCCTGAACTTTACCTGGTGGGACTGCAGGCCAATGATGGAGGAATACACCTGGATGGTGACAAAGATTTCTGGCTGGTAGATTATGTCTGAACCAGGGATACGAAAGGGTCTTAGCAATCCCACCAAGCATCGGGAAAGGGCATGAAACACTTCATCAAAAATTATCTCCCCCGTTGAGTCATCCTACAGGAACAAAGAAAGGGAACAGCTTTTTCATCTCATAGGACCTTCAATCTCACTGCTGGTTGCCCCACTGCGCAGAGCCAACAGCAAACATGCTTCTGCAATGGCAGCTGGATTAAAGCGACAACTCCTGTAGACAAAAGTCACACATTAAGCATCCAATGGAGAAACTGGATTTGCCATGAAGCTCCCAGCCAGGGGCACAGCGTGGCTCCCTCCCGGGAAAAGCAAGACTTCTGCAAAAGTTCAGACTGACACTGAGAGCAATAAACCTTTTCTCAGCAAACAGAAATGCACGCCTGTTTTAATGCAGAACACCCCAGAGAGAGGCAGCTTCTGCTCTTACCACAATCCCCGTGGAAGGGCTCAGATCAAGCTCAATCACAAATCGGTACTGCCGGGCCAGGAAGGTGACCCGTGTAGAGGGGACGAGGAGGTAGGGCCTGGGCTGGACCGGCTCGTCTGGCTGCCACCCGTTAGGCAGGATGCTGAGAACATCAAGCTCATTTTCTGACTTTACCTGCCAGAAGAAGCAAACGGTACATGAGAGAACATCAAGCCACACCAAAGGAAGAATCAAAGAAAGGAAAGGGGCTCAAGCGCTCTGCAGGGTGCAGGTGCCGCTGAGTGTTGCAGCACCAGCCGCGGTGACACCGTCCAGCCCTGAGCACCGACTCACCAGCTCGGGCTCGGGCACGGCCCGGATGACCTGGTGCAGGCGGCTGAGGACCCAGGCGAGCCGCACGTTGCGGGAGATGCGATAGTCCTTCTTCATCAGGAGGAACACGTGCCCTGCCTCCTCCACCTGCGGCGGGAGCACAGCG
>WEZZ01031283.1:147072-168900 GCA_013400585.1 Chloropsis cyanopogon
CAGCCTGGCCGGGCGCGCCCCGGAGCAGCCGGAGCGATGCTGGGCCGGGCAGCAGGCGCTCCTCGCTGATCGGCTGTGGGGCGAGTGCGTGTGCGGCTGGGTGCCCCGGCCCCGCTTGAATGAGATGCGGCTAACGGGAGAAGAACCGAATTGCTTTATTAGGTGCTGTGAGTTTGTAGCATCCGTATTGTCCAAAGAAAGGAGCGTTTATGACAGGTTAACGGGCTGTAAAGATCTACTTCCTTGGGTTTGTTTGAGAGCGCAGCCGGCTGGCCTCATACAGATCTCGTGGTTGTCCCGCAGGAAAATAAAGTGAAAACAGATTGTCCTGCTATTCCCCATTTATAGGGTTTGTTACATTGTCTCTCTTTGTTTCAGCCACTTAGTCATACCAGTCTTTTTACTATTTTTTCACTGGGGATTTATTTTATTGTTTTTGTTTTGGAACTATGAATATTCATCATCCTCGTTGCCTTTATTAGTACATATTCCTACTCTATTCTTTTTCAATTGTGGGGACAAGAGTGACGTGTAATATTCGAGGTGCAAAGGAGGCGTGCATTCGTGTGGTGACATAATGATGCTTAGTTTCTGTTGCTTTCCTAATAACTCCTGTGGTCACTTTTAGTTCCTCGACTGCCTTTCCAGCATTGGGCAGATGTTTTCATGGGTTACCCTCAGACAATCCTAAAATCTTGTTGAGTTACGACATTATCAGCTCAGATAACATTGTGTACAGAAAGTAATGGGATTTTTTCCCCCTTTGGTTTACCAGTCAGGACTTTTTTTCTCCTTTGTTTCACCACTTGCATTGTTTTACCTTTACCTACTCTGAATTTCACCTTTACCTCTCAGTTGCTCCGTATCAGGAGGTCCTTCAGAACCCCTACCATAAACCCTGTCTTTACTACCTCGGGCCAATTTAACATTGCTAATAAACTCCTCAAAGTGTCCTCTTGGCCAGGCACAGCATTCCTGGGTCACTCTTACTGGATGCTTATTGCACTGCTGCCGTGAAAGTGCTCCCTGTGCCATGGGCTTTCACTCATCCTCTTGAGGGCTTCTTGGATAAGCACAGGCAGGGGCCAGGGGAATTGCCGTGGGTGCATGTGCCTGTCACCTCTGCAGTAAAACACTGGCTACTAGCCCAGCTTGTAGCACAGGCAGTAGTTAACCTGACAGCACAAACACAGTGCACACAGACTGTCGCAGGCACATTTCTTCATTGGACAGGAACTGACTAGTCCTGTCGCAAGATGAAGGAGAGTGCTTTTATCTCTAGGTGGAACAGCCAGCAGCAATCTGTTCCATGAATCCACTCCACGGACTGGGGATCTAGTTTTAATAAGGTTGATTCAGCTGTTTGTTCTAGGGTGGTTAAAGTGAAATGAAGTCCTGTCAGTGATTACCGACTTGTCAGAGTACAAATAAAATAGAATAATGTTGTGTTCTCATGAACATGGAAGGTGCCTGATAATCTCTCCATGAAGCTTACACTGGGCCAGTGTATTTGAGCAGAGCAACAACAAACCCAATAGCAAGCATGCCAGCAGTGTGAGTCACTCTATCTGCTTTCCCAATCGGTATTCCCTTTCTATTATTTGATTGTTTTGTCCCACCCTCCTCGTGGATTATTGTACAGTTCTCAACTTACACGAGCAGTTCCTTAGCGCTGGGACTTTAATTATATTTTGCACAATACTGTAATATGAGTAACTTAGAGTAGATAAGAGTTTAGAGGGTTTTTGCAAGAGTCAAGGACATGCCTTGATGTCTTTGGCAACGCATCCCCAGTCCTGACACTTTGTCTGTCACCATCCTCCCTCACCCGGAAGGGCAGGTCAGTGGGGAAGATTTCTTAAACAATGTAATCGTAGCAAAAGGCAGGAGGTGAGGTGTGTGTGTCTGGGTACGGTGCCAGTCTGTGTCACGGCAGTCACTAGCACAAGGCCAGTAGGAGCTGCCAGTTTCCTTGGCCAGCTGGAAGTCTCACGTGGGCAGAAAGAAAGTAAAGAATGGCTCAAACTGGAGTCTTTAGTAGCCCACGATCCTGGTACTCATTTTGCAGAGACAGTTTTGGATGAAGACATCACAGCACCCACAGCTGCTGTCAGAAGAGGCTGAGGGAATGCTAATCTTCTTTGATCTGGGTTAGCTTAAGTGGCTTAGGAAGGTGGCATGAGCTAGCTTTGATGACTTTGCCTGATGTGGTGAAAAGCAGGTGTAAGTGATGGTGTCTTCATGACACTCATGACACTCATCTAGACCTTTAACAGGACAGCTGGCCAAGCGTTTGTCTCAGGCACAAGTCTCTTGCTTGAGTAGTCTGACCGAAGGGAAAGGGGTCAGTGTCAAATAATAGGATTTTTATCTCCTATGTCTTCGCTTCCTCGGAAAAGGAGGCTGTCTGTAGGACAGATTGGATCAGGGATGCATGGGTGTGGATTCACAATGTCTTTGTCCTCCTCCCTTGTCTGTCTTGCCTTTTAGAGAGAGGAGAAGCAGCTGGAGCTGACCCTGGAGGCACTCATCAGTCAGGTGGCCGACCTGAAGAACTCCTTGGTCAGTTTTATCTACAAGCTGGAGAACGAGTATGACCGACTCACATGGTAAGGTGTCTCACCGTAGATCACTGCCAGAGCTCTTCAGACTTGGCTCAAAGATTAATTAAAAAACATTAGCTTCTTGTCAATAGGTTTAAATTTTCTTTTTACATTTGTGCTGGAGGAACCACTACACATCTTCTGCAAGAAAACCAGTTGAAATCCATTGCCTTCATGCTGTAGAGTAATTAGAGTCATGCTAACACCTTTTAATCCAGACATTTTATGGGAACTAGAGTTGCATATGCAGCGAGTAGAAGTTCTCAGATGAAAGATCTTAGCGACCCACGTACACTACAAAATGAGGAATAGTTCTTTCTTCATTTCTGACCTCTTCTGGCTTTTTGTGGCTCTGATATAAACTGAGCTTTTGTGTTTTGCTGATTCTGCTTTACAACACAGTTTGAGAGCCTTGCAAGATGGCATTCTCTTCCTGGAGAACATGGAGCGTAAAGATGTTATAGCTGCAGCTTAATAAACTATTTGGTATCTTAGTGTCTGCCACTGCAGCAAAGATTCACAGACAAGTTAACATTTATAGTTAATACTGCAGAAGGCGGGAGAGCTGATGAATCCAGCACAGAGACCAAGCTGACCTCCTTGAAAAGACTATCAGTTATTTAGCTTCATTGTTTCTTAGTCTGGATAGCCAAGCTATAAATGTTTTCTCTCCTGGCTGTACTGCTTCAGAATGAAGTTATTTCTTAGACCTTGCTCCAGACTTTCAATGGGAGAGGAAGTGAAAGGAAAGAAGTGCTTCTGTGTGTGTTACTGAAATCCCAAACAACTGCCACTTCCATTGGTACTGCTTGTAATGTCCCTGAGGTATTTTCTGCATTTGAGCCATTTCCAGTTAGGACTGGGGTTTGTCCACACCTGCATATTCAGCCCTAGGTTTTTCTGCTTACTGTCTGAGTAGACTGATTTGAGGACTAATAGTGTTGTTTCCTCACTCCTCAGCCGTTTGAGTGAAGAAGAGAGAAAAGCCCTATGTGGCATCCCCTTTCCATGTTCTATCTTCTTTATTTGCTTTTCCAGGCCTTCAGTTCTGGACAGCTTTGCATTGCTCTCAGGACAGCTGAACACCTTGAATAAAGTGCTAAAGCATGAGAAGACCCCGCTGCTGCGGAACCAGGTGATCATCCCCCTGGTGCTGTCTCCAGACCGCGATGAGGAGATCATGGTAAGACATGTCCCTTGAGTATCAGAAAGTGCTTGAGTGCCTGAGTATTCAGCTGGGCTTTCCTCAGTTCTGGGTGTAAAGGAAGAAAGGGCAGCAAGTACTTCTGTCTGAGCGCTGCTTTGCTGTTGGGTTTTCACCTACAAACACTTGGACTGGATACACTTTAGAGAAAGTGTTCCTGTTAATAAACATGTTGTTGTTACTAAACAAGCACAGTGCAAATTCCTAGGCAAGTTGTTGAAACTTCCCAATGCTCCCCAGATCAAGGTTTTCCCTGTAGCCTTGTTCAGCACCATGGCCTGTGCCCTGCTCTGGAGCTGCCTGGGTGCTGGGCTGGAGGAAGAGCTCTGAGTGAGGCCTGTCCCACTGTTGCAGCGGCAGACAGAGGGACGCGTGCCGGTGTTCAGCCATGAAGTAGTGCCCGACCACCTTCGAACCAAGCCCGACCCTGAGGTGGAGGAGCAGGAGAAGCAGCTGATCACAGATGCAGCTCGAATTAGCCCTGATGCAGCACAGGTAGGTAAAGAAGAGTTCAGTGCTTCTGCCTCTTATCCCTAGGGCACAAGATGCCCTTTAACAGCTTCCTCCACCCTTCCATTCGACAGTTTTCTTTTTCTTCTGTGTCCTTTCCTGTCTGAGATTTCTCCAGCTGACCCTAGACTAGGTTTGGTTTCCTCCACAGTTTCACAAGGGTATCCAGCTCTCTGGCTGTTCACAGGAGGTGCCATCCAACCAGTCAGAGGAGAAAGCTATCCCATCTCCACAGTGCCCTCCTGCATGCATTAGCACTGAGCAGTCTAGGCTCAGCTACCAAACATTTACATTTGGTTACACAGATCCAGGGAAGGGAAAGCTTGTTTATTTATCTTGCTGAGTTGGAGGTATCCTGGCAATTTCTAACAGTTTTCATTTTGCAGAAACAGATCCAAAGTCTGAACAAAATGTGCTCAAATTTGCTGGAGAAAATCAGTAAGGAGGAGCGTGAATCTGAAAGTGGAGGTATGTCACTGAGGTGGAAGTGGGGTACAGGGTTTAAGCAGCAGACTTGAGACAGTAGAGGCAAAATAGATACATTGTAGAGCCTGAAGTATGGGAAACACAGTTGAGCAGAACAAGTTAAAACATTGCAGAAGATGCAAGATTGGCTGTCCTGGAGCCCCCTAGTTTGAGAAGGGAGCCTGTGGGTGCAATGTGTCTTCCTTGTGTGACTTGTGTGTGGCAGGAAGGTCACTTCAACCCTTTGACATATCCCTCTTTGAGGAGGTGATAAGTATCTGCCAAGAAAATTTCCCAATCAACCTTTATTAATAAAAATAGCTGTGAAAATTCAGCAGCAGTCAGTGAGAAACCCTTTAGCTATCTTCTGAAGGAATCTACGTGTTGGCAGGCTCTTGTGTGATCCTGTCTAGATAATGGGTGCTTCAGGCTCATGGCCAGTCTTTTCTGGTTGTGGTTTTCACTATTCCTGGGAGTGCCACACACTACTCATAAAGGCAGTTGCATTGTTTTTACTGTCATTTTTGACACAGCACCAGAGCACAGGTTCTATCTACTATCTGGGATTAACAGTATAATTGGGCACATGTGTGGCAAAAAAACTTGCAGAAACCACGTTGCTTATGAGCTTCCAAAAGGGAGTGTTGCTATTGTTTGTCTAAATCACAGTGCTTGTTACTTGCCATAGGATTCAGCATGCAATAGCCTTTAGTGGGAGCCTCTTATGGGCATGGAGGAGTTAGCTCACTCTATCCTCCTTCCATGAGCAGATTATGCCCTGATTGCAGTGAAAAAGGTGTTGGATCACCAGTGTCCATTGATTTTGCAGCTTCTTTGACGTTGCTGAGACTCTTGTAGGACAGCCTGTAAGAAGCTCATCTCTATTGCATGCACTAAAGTAGCTGAAAAGTAAATTCAGGACCAGCTGTGCTACTTTTTAGACCTGATTGCCAAGTCTAAAAATAACTTCCAAAATCACTTCTTTTTTTACAGGTTTGCGACAGAACAAGCAGACCTTCAACCCTGCAGATACCAATGCCCTGGTGGCAGCTGTGGCCTTTGGGAAAGGGCTGTCAAACCGGAGACCCCCGGGCTCCGGGGCATCTGTCCAGTCGGGCCAGCCAGGAGCTGGTGCCATCATTGCAGGTGCTTCAGGCATGCAGCAGGTCCCAATGACAGGTGCCCCAGCTCAGCAGCAGCCAATGCTGGCAGGAGTGCAGATGGCACCAGCAGGACAGCCAGGTAAAGTTCCATATCTGAGGTCAGTTGAAATCCAGGGACCAGGAAAGACAAATGCAGACAGAGAGATTCTTCCCCAGTTACATTTTAGATGTAACTAAGTATGAGGTTCCTTTCTGGCCTTAGTAACATGAGTCAGGTTATAATAGAGGAGTAATACCTGTTTCAAATTGGCTCAGAGGGTGAGGTGGATCCCAGCCAACCAGCTTCAGCTTCTAAACTCCCACTGCAATACTATTTTAATGATAGACTTAGTGAACATAGGAATCAATATGGAGGGAGATCACAGTGTAGTTTTCAGGGATCTATACTGGGGGTTTTCCTGTGAAATTTAAGTTGTGGGTAGGTAATAAAGTGGAAACGTTTGATGATAATGAGTTATTTAAGGTAAGAAAAAAAGTTTTCCCTCTGTAAAAAGTTAGAAGGATTTCCTATACATAGTGACTTTGCTTAATAGCAGTAGATGACATTTGCATTGAATATAAAGTGAAATACATAGGCATAGAAATTTGACTATACATCCAGCACCTGGACTCTACCTAGTTACTTTATTTGTGAAATACGTCTATGATAGAAGAGTTCTGTAAAGACAATAATTGGGTATTCAGTTGGGGCAGATATGCAAACCAAATGCTAGGCATTTCTAGAAAAGGAACAGAGAAACAGGAGATCTTTAGTCTGTTCTGTAAATCCATTGGGTACCCACACCTGCAATATTATGGGTGGTTCTGATACCTTCTCTGCTAGTGGGCATAGCTTTGGGCTAGGGAGGAGAAACTGGAGGCATATAAAATCCCAAATTATATACAGCAGGCAAATGGGGAATGATTGTTCATTGTCTCCCATAATACAGAAGGATTGGTGGAAAGTGCACCAATCAAAATGTGGGCTTGTAGATTTAGAAGAAAAGGGGGATACTTTTCTGAATACTAAATAATTACAGTGTAGAGCACGTTGCCTAGTGTGTGATAGGCAAATAATGTTTATATGGGATGGAAAAGTAGGTACATAGACTTCTAGATGAAAAGTCAGTCGACATCTAATCCTGAGGATACCAACGCTGGTTCCTTGGCCCTGAGCCACAATATGTTAGAAGCAGAATAAATATTCTGCAGGGATATCATTGCAGGCTTGCCCTGTTCTGGTAGTCCCACTTAAAAATCCTCTGCTGTCAGGAATAGGTTTGGCCTGGGGGACCTGCAGGCTAACCCTGTACTGTCAAAATGTTTATGTTAATTGTGATTTAGGGTATCCCATATCCTAATTGCTGTTTTCTTGCCTGTGTATAATGACTGTTGTTCAGATGTGTACTTGAGCAAGAGTATTGATCCTAAGCTAAATATGTATTTCTGTAAGAGTTAGAAAGTAGTTTCCAGTGTAATTTGGCAACAAAGAAGACCTCCTGTGATTCCTGGATGGATGCCCAGAGATACTGTGTCCAGGGTCTGTGGGCCAGGCAGAGTGCACTGGGAAGGAGAGCGCTTGTCCAGCCTGTGTGATGGGGAAGGTACCTCTTGATAAGAGCAGCTCTGGTGGGTTCTGGCAAGGGTCAGTCTCACTATTCTGCTTTTGATAGTGTCCATAGCTGAGGCTGAAAGAATACAAGAACAAAGTATATCTTGACCACAGTTGTTTTTTAGGGATTTTAAGGCAGAGTTTGGTTTGATACCATTGGGTACAGTAGCCATTAATTTCTGCAGTTTCTGTTTGAATTATGGTTTTGACTTCTACAACACCTATGGCAGTATGTCCCACAGTTTATTACATTTTGCTTAAAATCTTTTTGACGTTTAAATATTTTGCTTGATAATTTTATCGCATTTTTCTTTTTTACCCATGTTGTGATAAATGGTAAATAATCATTCCTCAGTTACCTTCTCCATCTAGTTTACATGTTTTGGAAATCTGTCATGTCTCCTTTCTTTGTCTATTTTTAGGTGGCTTTCCCTTAGCTAAGTCCTATTCTCTTTAATATGACTCTGTGTGAAAATTACAACTTGGATCATCCTTTTCACTCTTGCATGCACTTTTTCTGGTTGTTCTCAAGACTGGGAACTCCACAACCACTCAAAGTGCCTCAGATGTGAGTGAACCATACAGTTGGGTTCACTGTTGCTTTTGGAGAGATATCTAACAGTATTTGTCTCCTGATTGTTAGTGATACCTATCAGTTACCTGTCCATTCAATGCTGGCAATGACCCACTATGGATATGTTTGAGAAAGTTTAATAATCTTTATCCATTTAGGCTTTTGCTTATCAAATCTTTTCTTGTCCTGCTGCACTATAATTTTAACTTTCAGAAGTTATCCTTTCTTTTTTTTTTTTCTGGTTCAATTTGAAGACACTGAAGGAGTATTTTTTGAATATCCCTCTGTGCTGCTCTTTAATCACTGTTTATTTTTCAGATCAACTTAGTTTTGTCTAGCACTCTACACTTACTGTAAGCTGCTAGTAAGATGCCTTTGAACACACTCCCATGTGAGATTGGTATCAGCAGAGAGTAATAATGCCCAAGAGGTGGATGTGGTTACAAGAAATTAGGAAAACTGAGAGAGGCTTAGTAATTTAAATATACACCCAGACTATAACTAATGCTACAGGGATGGGGGTATGGACTCGACTCTCTGAAATAGAAGTGGACACACTCTGGGCTCTTCTGTGTGTGCTGCTGCCAGCAACTTCTATGAGACTAAGTCCAACACTCCTGTAGGACCCTCTTGACAAAGAAAAAGGCTTGCTGAGGATGAAAAAAGAACAGAATTGAAGGGGATAGCAGGGAGACACAGGAATTGTCAAGGAGACTTGTCAGTAGAGAAAGATGCCAATTTGTAGAAGAGATTGATTGGTCAGAAGCTGGGAAGGTGCTGTAGCAAATGAGCCTGGAGTGGAACTGGAAAAGCCCAGACAGGATTGTTGTGAGTCTCGTGTGCTCCTGAGCAAATGTCCTGTCATATTGCTGATTTTGTACTGCTTTTTCTTTTTTCTCTCTCCAGGAAAAATGCCAAGTGGCATAAAAACAAATATAAAATCTGCCTCAATGCATCCGTATCAGAGATGAGCTGAGATGAACCAGACCCAGGGAACAGCAACATTTGTTACTGCTCCAGGCACCAAACCTGGATTCCTTCTAGGACTTCCAAGTCCCTTCACATATCCACACATGATATCTGGGAAGACAAGGTTTAGAAGGCCCTTCCCTGGATTTTATTTAGTGCTGGGTGGCTTGTGTGGAGCTGCTGCTGGCCATGTCTCCTGGACACAAGTACTTCTCTGTTCAGCCAGAGCAGAGGACTTTGCTTCTGGTACTGATGCCATCTTCTCCAGGTCTGGCCTGGAGGATAACTACCCTTTCCTGATACAGAACCTGAAGAGCTGCACAGAGCTCCTTGTTTTTGCTTTTTCTTTCTTTATTTTGTCTTGTTTATTAAAGACCTTGTTATGCTCACTGTGAGACACTGGCGTCCATATCTCAGGTCATAAGGACTCTTATTTCCCTTTGGGTAAGGCTACAGAGCAGCTCCAATCTAAACCACACTGAAAATGTTGGAGGCCAAGGGCTGGAGCTGCAGAGATGTGTGTGAAGGGGTGTAGCAGAGTGAGTCAGCGGGGTACAGACATAAGCAGCAAACGTCTTGTGCTTTAAAAACCAATTGTGGCTATACCCCAGAAAATAAAGTACCGGGAAGGACTATTTCAAGGCCCACAGCAAGAAGGCAGCACTTGAGGAACAGAAGCACAGAGCTTTTTCTGATGCTGCACCAAATCCCAGCTGGATCTGATTTCACTTCTGTTTTCTATAAAGTTTCTTAGCTGCTTCAGGATTAATTTATTACTTCAGAAAGGTATTTCAATGTGACCAGGACTGTGACACTTCTGGGTGGGCCAGGTTGTGAAGTCTTAGGAACTGGGCACTGTGAAGCCATCTCTGTTCTACTTTCTGCCCTTGAGCTGTAACATATAATCTGCCTAATGAGAGATTCCCATGAGACTAAAGGATGGGGGCACATGCCCGTGGAGCCTGTCAGTACATACAGCACTATCCTAAAGGACCAATGTCCTGCCTATGGTTGCTCTTGCATGGACTTCCTTCTGGCTTGTGTTGAAAGCCAGCAGTGTGTTTTACTCAATAGCATCTGTCAGCAATCTTTGGGTGAGGAAATCTCCACTCAGCAGATACAGCCTGCAGCTGCTCCTGCACTGCTTGCCTCTGAGCTAATAATCAGATCCAGCTTATTTGTGGAGGCTGTGAGCTGTTCTCCCAAAACAAACCATCCACAAAGCTGTGACTAGGGCAGTTATTGACCCATTTGGATGTGCTGGCCCTTGAAAAGCACTGAGCTGGGAAGTAGAAAGTTGAGCTGGAAACACAAACAGCGCATACAATAGCAAAGCTGCTCCACTAGGAATGAGTCCTGTGACGTGTCTGCAGTGGCAGCATCCCAGCCAGCCTGGTGGAATTGCTTTTTGCTCCTAATGAATGTGGAGGTCCTGTGTCTCTGGGATGCCACTGACTGCAGCAGGGAGCTGGTGTGAAGGCAGTGGAGGCATGTTACTGGTTCCAGTGTGAGTGGTTTGTGCAAAAACAAGCCTGACAGCCAGGGAGTCAGAGCCTGCAGGGCTATTCCTGTGACTCACTGAGAACCACGGGGAAGGCTGTTCCTTTCTCTGCCCCCTGTCCTTGCTTTGGTTGGAAAGAAAGGCAGAACACTGTATGTGTCATATCCTTGGCACTCGTCATTCATGGAGCCTCAGCTCCAGCATGCTGCTTCACTTTGTCCCCTCAGACTGGCTTCCTTATAAAGCTAAAATGCCTCAGTGCTGGAGCTCAGGGCCAGCAGCTGGCTGGAGTGATTTGGGCAGCCTGGCACACGGGCAGGGCATGGCTGCCTGCTACCCACGCCAGCCTGAGTAAAACACCTCCCAGAAACGCCTCCAGTGGGGCAGGCCAGACCTTTCACACAATTGGACCGGAGGAAGGGAAGCACAGACCGGTTTTTTTCCGTAGATTATAAAGCAGGGAGGCTGGCCAGGCTCGCCAGCGTAACTTCCTGCATGACACAGGCTGCCGCAAATGAGTTCTTGTGTAAATTAGAGCACTGTTGTTAGGAAAAGAGTTGATTTTAAACTGATGTGTCCCTGCTATAGTGACTGGTAGGTTGTTCTAGAAACTATTTTCCTTGTTGGACCTTAGATTGAAGCTGCATTTCTTTAATTCCCTTCAAGTCAGTGGATCTTCTCAGGAAGGGACTGAGCCTCTGAGTTGTTAGTACCAGAGGAGTCAGATATTATGATCAAGCTTTCCTGATCCTTTTTTAAGACAGACTGAACTGATGAAAGTCGCTTTTGCTTTAAGACATATTTTCCATTTCTTGACTCACATCCAAATCTCCTTATGCATTTGTGTCCTTTGGGACACTGGACCAGGACACACTATTCTAATTGTGGGAATGGGAATTTCAGATGTAGAGCGACTTTAACCTCTTATCCGGTTGCTGCCAGTGCTTGAATGTTTAAACAGGGAACAGGAACAAGTCTTTTACCCATAAAGTCACTGTGGAATTCATGGTCCACTGCTTGTCACTGTGGTCTGCAAGTCCAACAGGGATTCACAATTCCCGGTGTACTGTGTCAGAATAAAAGTATAACCCTGCTGGGTCAGGGCAAAGGCTCAGGCTGTGTCCTGCTGTGGCACGGGCCAAGTGGGTGACTGGGGAGCACACTTCCTGGGAGCATGGGATGTGCTGCCATTCTGAACCTTTGTGGTTTTATCCCTTGCCTTATCCAATCCCTTTTGAGCTCATCTCTTCCAAGTAGGTTAATTTTGGCAGGGAGGAAGCTCAGCCCTGCCATGGCATGTGCTGCTGGGCTGTCTGGGCTCCAGTTTGGGTGAAGGAGAGTGATGGAGAAGTGCACTGCTTTGTTCTGGCTCCCCAAACCTCCCCTCAGTACCTGCCAGGCTCTGGTACAGACAATGGGATTCGCTGCATAGCCCCACTGCCCCAGGGATGCCAAGGGCTCCCAGGACAGCAGGCTGTACCCATTGTGACTTCATTTTTTTCCAGGTAACCAGCTTTACACTATTTAGCACTCCCTGCTGCAAATACATGCTCAGTACCAGCTCCCAGGGAGCAGCTCCTCTCCTGCCCCGCACTTGGCCAGGCCGCCCGTGAGCTTGTTCCTTCATCACACACACTGCTGTACCCTCTCTCTGACACTTTAGAGTGTGCAGTGCCAAAAATGTATCATGTTAGTCTGACAGACTTATTGTTCGTAATCCTTGTTGATTGGTATTTACATTTCTCTGCTGTAAGTCTTTATCGATATGATCACATATTTTTTGATCATTATTTTGCATGTGATGTCTGTCAAATAGACACACCTGTTTACTAGGGCATCCTGTTTACCTGTTTAATATGCTGGCATAACATCAAATTGCTTGTTCTCTGGAGCTTCTCCAGGTTTCCTTGTGTTACTGGGCCTCAGCATTAATAGTTTGGATTTTTAAAAATAGATGGGTTTTTTTGATGCAGGATACCCAGACTGTAGAGTTTTTGATGTTTGCCTTATGCAACTGTTGTTTAACATCCTCCTGAGTTACTGTTAGAGTGGAAAGTGTTTCACCCTTGTGACAGGAATGCTTCATCTAGCTTCCTCTCAAATGCAGGAGAGATATATTTATTGCCTTTCCTTCCTGCCCAGTACCCACAGGCCCACTGTTCCCAGTCTGTATCACACGTGCAGCCACAGCCTGCCCTGCTGCTGCCCTGGGCCGCATCATCTCTGTAAGCCATGGAGCTCAGAGTGGTGCCACCACTTCTCTGCATCCAGCGACCAGCATGACAAACACCTGCTGCTTGTCTGTTCTCTTGTCCCACGATGTGCACACAGATGTCTTCTTTTGTTTAAACGAGCAGAACATAACACTTTTGTTTGTTTTTTTAACCTACAGATCTTTTAAGTGGATGTGATTAAGCCTTTATAGTGGAAGTGAAGTAGGTGAGGTGTGAGGGAAGAAGTGGCTGAAAAGATGGGGGACAGAGGAGTGAGGGGAACCTCTTCAGCTCTCCACACTCCATACCACGGGTAAGGCAGGGTTTCGGTGTGGGCTGTGGAACTGGTTCCCATCCTCCTGCTAGGATAGGATCTTTCTGCCAGAAGCATCTGGGACCAAAGAAGTAGTCTTGTGGTAGTTGGGTTGAGAAAGCCAGAGCACTTTTTTATGCTAAGAAGCAAGATAGTGGGGTGAGTGCTGCCAAAGGTTGTTCAGCCAAGTTTTTAATCTGCATTGTTTCCAAAGCAGCTTCACCTGCAGCTCACAGGGGAGACAAAACACATGGAAACAGCAGCAAAAGGTACATATTAAATGACCCCTGAGAAGCTCAGAGACTGCTTGGAAGTCAAAGGCACAAACACAAGGTAAGTGGTCTAGTGGTGCAAACACCTCCCCAGACTGGGTCTGTGCTTTTCCCCAGGCTCTCTGCATGAGCTTGGTGGCCCCAGGAGAGGCAGAGCCTGTCTATGTGACAGCTGGTGCCTACAAAAAACCACAGCTGTTTTCAAAAAATCCCATGGATCTCCTCCTTCCACCCAAATGCAATAAATCTTCAACTATCTCAGACATAAAATGTTACCACCTTGTAGCTCACAGAGATGCTGTGGTGGTAAAAGCTCATGCTCAAGAAATGGGATGTTTGGATGTATTTGTAATACATGCCATAAAAATAGTTCAAGCTGATGTGATCCCACAGTTTATTTATTGTCCCTATGATACTGCAGCTCTCTGGCTGGAACCAGGAACACTGTCGTGGTGGAAACCTGCACTTAGAAATTAATTAAAACCTTCTGCAATTTCCTCAGGGGTAACCCTGTATATAAGAATAATGCAAAACATGCTGTCTGGCTCCTCTGAAGGAGAAGCCTTTGTCCTTTTTATTTTTTTTTTTTGGTGTGTGTTTTTTAAAGAAAGGAAATTACTGAATGTGTATTTCTGACTGAGATGCATATTTTCTGAAGTCAGGGGTTCAAGAGCTGCAGTTCCTGCAGCAGCTATCTTATCACTGCTGCTCAGATTCTGTCACTGATTTACTTGCTTGTTCTAAGGCTTCTCCCTTTGCTACCATCATGTCCAAGCAGTTTCTGCTCTAAAATAACAGTGGGTACTAAGTCCTGCCTGGTATGTCAGCTCCTTTTCTCTGAGTAAAGACTGTGCCCCAGGGTACTTTTGCATTAAGCTTTTTATTTGCTGGCCATACACTGGGGTAAAGGCCATGCTTTGGGGCATTGCTGTCTATGGGTGTTATTTCAAAGCTGCAGCATTTCCCAGGATGTTCCTCATAACACAGACCTCCCCCCTCTAGGCCTGTTGCCAGGTGGCTTTGGTGGGATGTGTCTGTCTCCCACTGCCGTGTGCCAGTCTTGGGTTCTGCCCACCTTGGTGTGCAGCACGGAGGTGTGCTGCTCCCACGGGAATTTGGCTTTGAAACGTGCAGCGGATGTTTACATGGAGTTTATTTTTGGTACTGAAGTTGGGGTCCTGCTGTGTGATATGAGACAGACAGCTCTTGTCTCCTGCTCTGCTGCAGCAGTGTGGTGGGACTTCAAAGCACTGTCCCAAGAGCCATGGCAGTAGCTAATACAGGAATGGTTTGCATCTCCCTGAGAAACACGTTCTGCATAAGTGGGGCGGTGGAACCAATTTTGGCTGTCTTGTTTTTGTATATTTAGGTTCTCATGGGCATCACGGCAGTAGGAACAGTGTCAATCATCATCATCATCGTCATCATGGCACAGCCTGTTTTGATCTGTCAGCAGAACAATGCATCAGGTCATGACTTGGTTGTAATGGGGCTGTGCAGGAGCTCCCATGTGTGCAGCCCCCACTGCAGCTGGGCATGGTGCTGGGCATGGAGCTGGGCATGGAGCTGGGCATGGCGCTGGGCATGGCGCTGGGCATGGCACTGGGCATGGAGCTGGGCATGGCACTGGGCATGGAGCTGGGCATGGAGCTGGGCAGGGAGCTGGGCATGGCGCTGGGCATGGCGCTGGGCATGGCGCTGGGCATGGAGCTGGGCATGGCGCTGGGCAGGGAGCTGGGCATGGCACTGGGCATGGAGCTGGGCATGGAGCTGGGCATGGAGCTGGGCATGGCGCTGGGCATGGAGCTGGGCATGGCACTGGGCATGGCGCTGGGAATGGAGCTGGGCAGGGAGCTGGGCATGGAGCTGGGCATGGCGCTGGGCATGGAGCTGGGCATGGAGCTGGGCAGGGAGCTGGGCATGGAGCTGGGCATGGCACTGGGCATGGCGCTGGGAATGGAGCTGGGCATGGAGCTGGGCATGGCGCTGGGCA
Organism: Chloropsis cyanopogon; assembly: GCA_013400585.1. Classification (NCBI taxonomy): domain Eukaryota; kingdom Metazoa; phylum Chordata; class Aves; order Passeriformes; family Irenidae; genus Chloropsis; species Chloropsis cyanopogon. Next base: position 162,444 of record WEZZ01031283.1, read on the forward strand.
GGGAGCTGGGCATGGCGCTGGGCAGGGAGCTGGGCAGGGAGCTGGGCAGGGAGCTGGGCATGGAGCTGGGCATGGCACTGGGAATGGAGCTGGGCAGGGAGCTGGGCAGCACTGGGGCTGCAGCAGGAGTAGCCAGGCAGCCCTGGGCTGCGGAAGCCCCACTGCAGCTGCTGAGGAAGTAATGACTCACAGAATGCTTCTGTGGGTGTATCCTCCATTCCTCTTAAATGTTGGTATTCACTCACACAGGGAGTAAAACCAATAGGAAATTATAGGAGTGTTCTAACCCACATTTTGAGCATGCAGCTCCTTCTCCCTTTGCCTCTTTGCGTCCTGTGCTCTCTGGTGTGTCTTGCTGGAGCTCAGGTGCAAGATGCTTGTCCCCTCACGCACATTCAGGGAGGCCAGCAACAACACTTTTTGGAGAGGTGAGTATATACCTGTTACTGGGAGAAACGGTGCAGCCCCTCACCATGGGAGCTGCCCCACTGCTGCTCTCCCCTGTGCCCCTTGGACCTGCCAGGCAGGTGCAGGAGGCCATGGCAGACCTGCCACAAGTTTCCTTATCCCTCAATTTCCTTTTTCTCCCTACCCACTATGGGTCTCAGGGCATGTACTTGTGCTGCTGACTGTGCCAGTGGGCAGCCTCAGAAGCAGAGAAGATGCCAGGCAGGCCAGGGAGGAGAGTATCCCCTGCCAGCCCACAGCCCAGACAGGCAGGCAAAGCCCAGCCCTGGCTGGAGCTAAACATGGCCTCATTTCATGGCAAAACAATTCCTCTTTGTGCAGCCTGTTCTCCCAGAACAATCCCCTGCTCTGACAATATCCTTTCTATGGCTTAGTCCCTGCAGAGTGACCAGCAGCGTGCTCAGCCTGACGCCTGGCAGCTCACACCCCGCTGCCCCTTAGCCAAGGTGCAGCACCTGCGACCCCCGCCCTGGGCAGCCTCTGCTGAGGACTCTGTGGCCACTTCAGGTCAAGGCACAGTCTTCTCAGGAAAGTCCCCAGCACAGTCTGGAGCGCTTGGGAGGGTTTTTTCTTCTACCTTTGCTCGCTCCATGGAGCTGCATGGCACCACTGTTCCACGAGTTAGGAGGACAGTCCTGGGACAGTTGTGGAGCGTTACATATGGGTGTCGAGTCACCAAATCTGACTGTAATCACAACTGCCTGAGTGAAGAAGTCACCCAGCTTTGCCAAGCTGCTCTCTCAGGCTCCAGGCAGTCTGGGACAGGTTGCCAGAGATGATAAACTCCTGTGGGCTTTAAATCACAGAGGTAAAATGAAATTACTTTGTATGGAAAGGGAACTCTGGGGATGAACAGGAGCATGGCTTTCTCATCACCTGCATTTTCTCTCTGCAGGAGCATGTGCCCATGGAAGAGCCTTGAAAGGTCTCTGAGAAGGGGCAGTTTTCACATCCCTACAAGAGACAGAGCTCCCAGAGCTCCCGTGTTCTTCTGCCAAGGTGTGCTGCATGTGGCAGTCACCAGTACTTGTACGGTAACCAAGGACTCCTGTTGAGCTGCATGTGCTGAAACCTTTCAAACTCCTGACCCTTTCCAACCTCCTGCCAGTCCACTCTGGGCCTTGAGGTGGTCCTGCCATGCCTGCTGCCATGCAGGGACACTGAAGAATAGGCTTATCCAGGCTTTTAGTATCCTCAGACACTTTGCTGTGGCTATGGCTCTGCTTCTTTCCCTTCCCCTCCCCCATGAATTGATGGATTTGAAACAAGCACCATTGTTCCATAAGACTATCCTCCAGGCCACAGGAACAAATAAGGATGCTTCAACAGGTCCAGAGTGGGCTGAGACTTCTGGCACGTCTGTGGAGGACTCCAGGGTGTCCTGTATTGCTGAGGTGATGTTGCCAGCCCATGGGGGTGGGTGTCAGGGCTCACGCTGGAGAGGCTGCTGTGCAGCTGACAAGGAATTCTTGTCCCAGCAGGAAACAACAGTCATGTGTGCTGCCCACCGCAGCTGGCAGGCAAAGTCCAGCAGTTAAACACGTCGGGGTGAAAGTCTGCTGTCAAAGCTCCAGCGCACCACCACAGGGCCGGCAAGCTTCCAGGTGGTGCTCGCACCGCCCCTTGCATCTCACGGAATGCCTTTAGCCGGTGACGTTTTAATGTAAAACTACAGTGTCATGTTACAACAGGGGTTTCAGCGGGGTCATTTCGTGCCTGTCGGCTACAGAAATGTTGTGGGTTGTTTGCTGGTAGCTTGAGGGGCTTATAGGGATCTCAGATTCCAGGAATGAAAGCATTTCTTTTGGCTTAAGGGGAGAGGGCAACAGTGATGAGGTAATTGGCATTTACTGCCACTGCAATGCAATCGGCACAAATAACACAACATTTTTCACAAGGTGAGTCAGTCAATCTTGATATCAGCTGTGGAAGGAGGAAACACATCAGCCTGAACTCACGCCCAGGCACGGCCTACCTGCCCACCTCCATTTCTTGAAATTGCAGAGTGACATGATGGCATTTAATGGGCCTTCAGGTGCTGAGTAGTGTCATCTCTCACCACTTTTAGTGACCATGAAAGCCTTTTTTAGTGACCATGAAAGCCTTTTTTGATTCTCTCAGTATAGAGAGAAGTGTTGTAGGACCATTTCTTGAATGTTTTGTGATTGTGAGCATAATCAGCTTACCATTTTTTCCCATGGAGCCACAGAGAAGGTGTGCAGCAATAATTTGTGGTTGATTGTGCTTTAGAGTCCAACCTCAGGGAAAGGGAGAAAGGTAAAACAACATTAGAGAGCCAGTTTATATTCAGTGGTTTTATCTGGTCACATGCAAAATCTTTGGTTTTTAGGATTAAATGGAAAAGGATGGGAGGATCTGTAAATCATCTTCTCACTCCCCAAGTGTATTAAGGTGTGTAAATTTACTATGTGTGTCAAATACATTACTGAAAAATTACAGGGCCAATTGTTCATGTATTTAATTTCACTGAATTAATTTGAAGTTTTTATTTTCTTTCAGATTTTTCAAGTTGAATAATGTTAATGTTTTTGCCAAATAGAACTCTCACCCTTCAATTGACCAATATTTTAAAAAATAAATTCATAGTTATAAATTTATTGAATAAGAGAATATAAACTTACTATATAAACCAGGCATGATCAAAAAGACAATTTAGTTCCCCAGAAAACCAAGATTTTTAGAATTTCTAAATTGTCAGAAAACTAAGAAACTTGACATCTGAAGAAACTGAAACCTCCCTTTTCACACCCAGCTGCATGGTGAGCCTAAGTCAGTCTTCAAGACTGGCACCAGAAAAGGTGCAACACTGCACCAGCATCTCTCATTACATACAGAAAATATTATCATTACTAATCCCTGAGGTCATAACCTCTCAATGAACTTCATTCCTTTTCCATTGCTTGGTTCTTACAGACCTTCCCATCTGATAGTCTGGTAATTGCATGCACTGAGGATGGCTTCAGTCCTTGTGCCTTCTGCAAGTCACACTAGCCCACGCCTGCTTTCTGCACCAGGGCAGAGCCATGAGGGGAACGGGAGGTGCACTTGGCTCTGCAGGGCACCAGGAGAAAGCGGAACACGAGGGCTGGTGGAGGGAACAGTGCAAAGGAGGAATGCAGAGGCTCCCACCCACCTCAATCTGGCCGGGTCCCCATGCTAAGAAGGACCAGCAAGACCCTCATTAAAGCTGAAGTGAAAATGGTATGATGTTCTCCAGGATAAGAAACGGAGGAAGGAGCTTAAGCTTTTCCAGCCTGGAGCCTGGTGCAGCCCAGGCTGCTGGGAGCAAGCACAGGTTGTTTCCTGAACTGCAGGTGAAGAGTTAATGACTTGTGGGGCTGTGCCAGCTGCAGGGGCAGCTAGTGCAGGCAGACTCCCTTGTGCAGGCATGTGACAGGATCATCTCTGGTCTGGTGGTCCAGACTGCAGTCAGGGTGACACACTTGGCTGGCTGCAAACAGCTTCTCTCTCCCAGATTTCAGGTCAGGTGGGCAGGATTCAAGGTGGAAGCGGACGATTACTCATCTATAAAAGATTCTGTCCCAAGACACTTTGGGAAGATCAGGCTGTACACAGCAGGTCACATCACTTGTCTCCCTCACCTCCCTTATATTTTTGAGGGATTTTCCTTGCTATGTGTTCTTGTGCTGCCCTGCTTCCAAAGAGGCTGGAAGGCAGAAACCCAACACGTAGCAGATTAGTCAAGTCTTTGCTGGAGGCCTGTCCCCAAGGGTTGGGAGGGGACCCTGCATCACCCCCTTGGGCAGCACAGCACCAAATCCATGTTCCTGCAGGCCAGGGTGCTCCTGCAGACCAGGCTCCTTGCTCCAGCTGGAGCTCCTGCCCAGGCTGCTGCAGCACTGCAAATATTGTGGGAAGGGTGAATGCCAAGGAACCCAGAAACCTGCTGAGCATGAGAAGTAAACAAAGGCCAATATGCAGACACAGGGAACTCATCAAAGGTAGTGAGTGTGAAAAGAAGAGCAAACTGATGGAGGAGAGATAAGATGGTAAAATCTATTTGATGTGTTGGAGGATTAAGAAGAGAAGCAGAAGACGCAGTAGAAAGGAAAAACTAATGAGCAAATACCACGCAGAAATAATGGTGGAGGTGGCAGACGCAACAGGGAAATAGAGGCTGGGACCAAGAGAGGAGAAATAAATTGCATTCAGAGCAGAAGAAAAGAGAGTGACCTGGAAATTAATTCCAATAGCAGGAAGAGGCTGGGCTGTGCAATCTGGGGCTCATTGTTAGAGCCTGACAGCAAGGGTGGATCCGGAGGAGAGAAGGAATGCGTGGAGAAAGCTATGAGATACAGGATACAAGGTGGAAAAGAATCCAGTACTAGGGAGTGTTAAGGAATCCACTGATCTCTAATTTCATGACAAACTACATAGCAAGGTTTCCATTGAATTGGACCACAAGTCAACTGAAAATAGAGTAATGTTGCAAAATAAAAGGAGGACAAAAAAGAAAAAAGAAAAGAAGAGTAACAAACAAGGCTGATGCCTATACTTAACAGGGGAGAAGAAGTGATCCAGACTGCTTTGGCTCTGCCAGTCTGGTGTTAACAGTATCCAGTCAGAGTAACACAGCACACAGGCAGGAAATGGAGGATAAAATACAGTTTATTATGTCAACTAACTTGATTGTTCAAAAAACCTCCTTTCTATAAATCTACAGGCCCTGTGTAGACTCCAGGAGAGCAGCTCTGAACCTTGGGACCACTTAGGACCCGTGGTAGATGTTGAGGCAGAAACAAGCACAGGAATTGGATGTGGGAAGGCATGTTTAAGGTCAAGATGAAAGCAAAGACTGAGGAAAGGGAGCATATCAGGACACACAGGTTACTACTGAGGGACTTTGGGGATACTTTTATAAATTAATTTCCTTAAGGACTGGCACAAATATTAGGTGTAATCTGATGAAATCAGAATGTTGTCGTGTATCAACAATGTAGGGGAAAGTAAAGGAATGCTGTACTACCAAAAAAGGGCAAGAAAGTCACCAGAAGAGACGCTGACCTGCCTGTATCCAGATGGGGAATTCTCACCAGGTGAGCACAAGTCTGCAACTGCTCCTGGTCACCCATCTTCAGGAAAGGAAATGTGAACAGCAGTACAGCAAAAAGAGCTACCATGGCATTAGGTGCAGGAGCAGGCAGACTAGTAACAAAATGCTGGAAAAACTTGTTTAGTCTTCTTCTTCTGTAATAGCTGAGAGGGAGATGATTGCAGTCTACAAACACCTTGTAGCATGAACACCAAGGCAGGACCTGGTGAGATAAATTACAACGCTGGCACAGGAAGAAATGTTTATTAACCAGCCGTGCATCAAATTAAGCGGGAAATGAGAAGATGATTCCTAACAATTAGAGTAGTGAGTTCTGAAAACGCCTTCGGACCAGACAAGCACGAGTCAAGCCCCGGCCACTTTTTGGGATGCAGATTGGCACGGCTGCGAAGGCGCCACGGGATGGAAACGCTCTGGAAACTGCATGCGGTCGGAGTCGGCGTCTCTGGGTTCTGTCCGCTGTCCCTGTCGCGGTCTCACGAGGAGAAAAAAATGCCTGTNGAACGGGCGGGACGCGGCGGACACGCCGATTGGTCACGGCTCTCTCGGGGGCGGAGCTCCGCGCTTTCTGCCAATCGGCAGCGGCGAAGGGGCGGGGCTTCCCGCTTTAATGGCGGGGGGGGGCGCGGGGGGGGGGGNATGCCTGTGAGCTGCTGGTTTATGGACCTGTACGGCTCTCCCTCACGCCGTCACCACCACCCTCGAGCCAGCCCTCCGCACCGCTCGCTGGCCCTGCCAATCCGCACCCTTTCCCAGCCATTTCCCACCTTCCCCTCACGCCGCTCGGCCCCTCAGGCAGAGCCCAGAGCCCGCCCGGCTCCCGCCGCAGCCCCGGCCCTCGAGCCCCGCCGCGGTGGGCGTGCCCACGGAACGGGCGGGACGCGGCGGACACGC